>VXAU01001440.1:0-42450 GCA_013399695.1 Formicarius rufipectus | reverse complement strand
CCCATAGTAGCAACCTACAGCATACAGGGTTTACAAAACAGAACAAAACAAAACAAAACACAAACAACAAAAAAAACCCCATAAATTAACAAAAAAACCCCAACAAACCACACCAAACCAAAAAACCAAAACCCAACACCAAAACAAACAAAAACAAACAAAAAAAACCACACACACAAAAAAAAAAAACAAACAAAAAACCGAAAAAAAACACACACACACAAAAAAAACCAAAACCACACACAAACAAAAACAAAAACAAAAACAAAAGCATCTTACAAGTTCCCTCAGTAAAGGAAAATCTCATCAATGCTTGGTGTTTCAAGCTTCATATTTAAAAGCTCACATTATGTACTGTGAGATGAAGTTTCTTGTGATTAGATATCATTCTGAAACAATTTCTTAAAAAATACTTTGCTGAAATGAGAAATTTAATTATAATCAAATTCCAGAAAACATTGTTTCCTTTTGCAAAATGTACTATACCAGCATAGCCAAGATTAAATTTGACCTGTAATGAAAAAGACACTGACCTTTTTGATTCTGCTTCCTGGTTATCCATCCAGAAAGACTAAAATATTATCCACATTACAAAAACCTAGTATTTTGTCAATTTCAATTATTTCACAGTTATCCAGTATTTCAGAACCCATCCTTTGGTTCGGACTCACTGACTCCCAAATAACCCTTGTGTTTGCAAAGCAGCATTTTCACTCCAGTAACAGTTCTAGGATTTCTAGAATCAGAAGACACTAGGAAAGCTTTTGTTATTGTGTAGCCCCTTCCTGCAGGGCCAGATCAGAACGCTAAAACACACATTTAAGCCAGAGCAAAAACTTCCACAAACATCGGTATTTCAGTCATGTCTCATATTTATATACGGTATTTTTACAAATCACTGTAAAAATCACTTTCTTTCTACAGGACTTCCTCCAAACAATTCACCTTGCCATACTTATGTGCTCCTGGCCTGGATATTGAGAGACTGCTACAGATCAAAAATCAGACTACACTTAATGTTTGAAAACTTAAAAAAACAACTAGAGTTAAAATAAATTTCATAGTAACCAATACCTGAAAACACCACTGGTTTAGAAGACTGTTTTGACTTCTCTGTTTGCTGCTTCTGCTCCAAGACTGCCAGCATGCCACCCAAATCCAATTGCACAGGAATTTGACTCTTCTTACCACTGCTCCTGGATGTTTCCTTAACAAGTTCGGTATCAATTAGTAATGCTCTGTTTCAGAATGCAAAGGCTTATTTTGTACGGTGTGTATACACTCTAACATCTTTATCCACAATACTTGTGATTTTTTAACTTAATTCAATGGTCTTTAAATATAGATCAAATTCAATGTCAAAATTATAAAAACAACAACAAAAAAACCAACAAACAAACAACAACAAAAAAACCCATCAGAAACAGTTCAAGTAACTTTTGAAAAGCTACTGCAACAAAGCATAAAAATAGTCTTCACTAAAAAGAGATGTTTTATGTCAGGCTTCCACTTTGGTCAGACTGTCATCTATCTTTGAAAAAGATAAAAAGCTTATCAGAATTTAGAGTTTTGTTAAAAGTACAGAAAAACTAGCCTATGAATCTTCCAGGGTATATGACTGCAACGTACACAAATCATTATCCCCAATGTCTTACTGAAAAGAGGGATCATTATCTTTGCATCACCTTCTAATAAGAATTAATCTGTCTGCCTGCTTTGAAGAAAAGGCAAAGAACTTGCTTCAGTTTTAAGGATTCATGATATAAAAATGAATGGACTAGCAAAGACCATGAAAGAGCAAACTACCACAGTAAAATATGCTAAGGAGGCGACTATCAGATTTTGCATTTTTAGAAGTTTTATCCTGGAGGATCAATTAATTATAAGTTTTGTTACAACAAGGTTATGGAATATGACCTTCTCAGTCTTAATCTGGGATCTTACCTTGCAGCAGAGTTGCGCCAGAACCTACTCACCAATATGGAACTACTTACTGGACTCACTGTTGCTCCCTACTTCTCCTCTTTGCCCCAAGATAAGGGGATATCCTTGCTTCCTTGTCTTAATCTGTCAGAAACACTTAAGAGGTTCCCAACTCCGTAAAACAATCAGTTTGAACCGGATTTATGTCATGACAAGAGATGACAGCTCAAAGAAAAATTCCTGATATCTAAAACTCATGGACAATAATGAAAAGTTTGTAGTTTTCTCCCTAAACACTGTATCACAAACTGGGGCTAGCAATTACTACAACTACATGCTTCTAACCAAAAGGACCTCATCAGTTACCTCAAAGTATGAATACAATCCCAGATAAACTTGGACTGTCTTACAATTAAGTAGGCTAATTTCCTTTGTCATTTTGAGTTGTAGACTTCTTTTCAAACATAAATTCATTTACCTGCATTTTCTTTTTTTCTGATACAGAAGATGAAGCTTGTTTCCCTGACAGTCCATCTACCTTGGAAGTTTCATCCAATGAGGAAGACTGACTACCACAAGGCTCTTCAGGGAAATAAATCTTTGAAATTCAGAGACAAAGGTGACAGGGAGAAAATATTTAAAAACAGATTTAAAGACACATGGAAAAGGGTGAAGATATTAGACGGAACACAGACAGTGGGACTGGGAACACCCTCAGCAAGTCTATGAAGGACACCAAACTGAGTAGCACACTTCAGGGAAGGGATGACATCTGGAATGACATTGAGAGGCTTGATGAGTGCGCCTGTGTGAACCTCATTAACTTCAACAAGGCCAAGTGCAAGGGTCAGGGCAATTCCCAGTATCAATACAGGCTGGGGGATGAAGAGATCAAGAGCAGCCCTGCCAAGAAGGACAAGGAGTGCTGGTGGATAAGAGGCCGGATATGGCCCATCAATGTGCACTTACAGCCCAGAGAGCCAATTCCATCCTGGTCTGTGTAAAAAGAAGCATGGCCTTCAGATTGAGAGAAGTGAGTGTCTCCCTCTATTCTGCTCTGGCGTGTCACTACCTGGAGTACTGTGTCCAGTTCTGGGGTCCCCAGCACAAAAAAGACATGCTAAATTACACACAGAGGCGGGCCACAGCAATGGTCAGAGGGTTGAACACCTCTCCTCTGATAAAAGGCAGCGACAGTTGGGGTTGTTCAGCCTGAAAAGACCCTATGTGGCCTTCTAGAAATGTGATCATTTATCAGCTGCCACACTACTTAATCACACAATATTCTCCCCCCTTCCCAGATTTGGAAAAAAACCCTAGGATGATAGCTTCATCTTCAAGTATTTGTTACAAGAGTATGAATGTTCTAATGAACACGTCTCTACAGTTTAAGTAGCCTTTGAGAGATTATATCCCACTTACATCTACAAAGCTAAGCAGTTGCTCTCATCTGAGGTGCATGTTTGTGTAGCACTTCTTTGTAACAAATCTTTTTGGAGCAATTACTGTGCCTTTTGCTACTAACTCATCCCTGTCAATTCAATTTACTGCCTCAAAGCAACCAATATGACCTGGGTTTTTTTTAACCCACTAATAGTCACAGGGAAACAAAGGCAAGGACAAACATTTTTAGCAGCAAAACTAATTTCAAAGAAATCAAAGCCTGGATTTATTACTCATGTTATTAGCTTTGCCTTATTTCCAATCTTTGACGTTTTCATTTAGGATTCAGTCCCACACTGAATGAATTTCCAAATTAATTCTTGGGATTTATTTCACTTAAGTAAAAAAACCCAAACAACTTGGATTCTTAATTGACATTCAACTCACAAAATGATGCAAGATTACTTACTTCAGACTGCTTTTTGACTGCAGGAGTAAGGGATGATTTCTGAGATCCTAGCCTGTTTCTCCTATCAGAAGCAGCTGCCAGGTCAGGAAACTCCTCAACATCCTAAACAAATAAATCAAAACATGATTTCATAAGAGCAATCATGCCCATGTTTTCAACACTGATTTTCCTCCATTCAAATGATTTTCTCCTTGCTTATCAAATATTCACCATAATTTGTTTCACCATACAAAAATTCAGAAGTCACCAGTAGTGCCACCATGATGAGTATTAAAACAGTTAATCTTCTATGCAGCAGCTAATTTAGGGCTAAAAGAGCTTACAAGAGAAATGCTGCCATTATTCCAGCTTATTTCTGCCAGCTGACACAAATAATTAGAGGTAAATGGCTCCTAAAGCGGTGTTCTCCAAACCATTTTACAGCCTTGCAAACAACTCTCCTGTTCTTCCAGTATAGTCTCCAGCTGTGCAATTCTGCCTCAAACAAGTAAGTTATGAAGAACAAAAAAGGCTGTATGTTACAGAATACTAGAGTATGGAAATAAACATATAAATCACTCAAACTATTATGGTGGCTTACACCAATTAAGAAACCATAAATTTTATTAGCAGAGGGTACATAATGCAGAATCTGGATTCACTAAGCACAGACAGGCTGGAGCCTGCCCTACGTTGGTCACCTTATATCCACTATCTCAATCATAGTAATCCTGATCCACCAGTTTGGTTTTCATTCAATTGTTTCACCTTCCACTTTCTGAGTGGCCTTTTTAGCTGTGATACAGTACTACTGAACTCACCAATACCTTTTCTGTGGCCCTAAAGGCTTCATTTAAACAGCCAGCTAGGAAGATTTAGCAAAAGACAGACAAACCTCAATTGATGAAATAGTTTTAAAGAAGCTTGGAAAAAATTGAAAAGAAAGAAAAATATTTCACAACCATACTCTTCCAGCTTAGGGGCATCTTCAACCAGAGATAGTATGCTCACATTATAGCCTTCACTAGAATAAATTTTTATTTCCATCTGCTGAATTGTTTTTTAATGCAAATAAATTTCTGGCATCTGCAACACCCTGTAGCAAACTGAATAATTAAAATCTAGCACTTGGTAAGATATTACATCTCCCTATATTTGCTCTTCACTCATCACCTGTAAGAACCAGGGGACATCAAACAACATTAGGAGAAAGGCCAAATAGTTTCCTTTTTACTTGCTTGTCTGTCAGATTCCCAGCCACCTGCTGTACATACTGAGAAGTCCTAGTTTATTCAGTCTTGCCTCCACAGGAATTGCTTCACACCTTTAATTCTTTTTAGAGCCCTTTCACTATCTTTTTTTAGATCAAATATACATATTTTTCTGAAGGAGAGGAACATAAGAAAACAAAATTCATACTATATTTAGATCAGACTTCCCCTGAAATTCTGTAATATCGTAATCCATTTTCCTTTTTATTTCCTAATAATTCCAGCACTGTTTGCATGTTTGACCAGTACTAGCACTAACTTGATTATCAATAGCAGCTTCACTATTTTACTCTTTAAGGGAAGTATCTAGCTTCAAGAGGGCCTATCACTGTGTATGAAAAAATAGGATTACCTTTCCCCAAATGTATCCATTTATGCTCATTAGAAGTGTCTCTAAATAACTGACTTGTACAAAAATGGTAAGTAATCCAATATATTGGTCTGGTGATTTGCTGCACATAGCAGAACTTCCTTAGACCTCCTGGGTGCCCAGAAACTCCATGAGTATGATCCTTTCATGTTTTATTATTTCAAGAGCATCATTCAAGCATCTCACCCACTGCTGCATCCACATAACGGATTTCACTGCAATGCATGTGTCCTGTTTCATGATTCTATGCAATATTTTTTCAAATTTTTTATTCAATAGTTCTATTACTCTCCTACTATTTTCCAATACTTCTGCCATTCACAGGTCAGGCATTGTGTGGCAGCATATAGCAGAAGTGAGAATATTCTCAAGTGTGAAAGAACCTGCTGATCTTTGATTCTAACCGTAATTCTCTAACAAAGAAGTCTGTTAACAGTCATTTCTTGTGCCATTCCAGGACAAGGAACCACACAATGAAACTGTGTAAACACAGTTCTGCTTCATGTTCTGTGTTAAAACAGAACAAAAACAAGGCAGGAAGGGTTCCTTATGCTGTCATTTCATGCTGTACAATATCAGACCTTCAATGAAGCACTGTTAAACCACAAACCATACAAGAATTCTCTAAAGTGGGAGAGTCTAATGCCTTTGTGATAATGATATATGCAAGTATCAAAATACTAATATGAGTATTACAACTACATGAATTTGGAACAAAACTGGAATTAGGAGCCAGAAATATAAGTGGTGTCAACTGTGTTACACCAAAATTGCTTCCATATGTGAGAGAGTTAAAATTGTAATACTGGTACACATTGTTTGAAAGTCAGTACATTCCTCATCCCCTGTGTAACATTTGCTACAGAATATTTTTAATTAATGAAATCAGACTTTTGTTACGTCTCACTCTAGACTTGCTATCTATCTTCTGCACTCCTCTGCGCTCACTGAATACGTGGTAATTCAGAAAGCACAATTTCCCACCAGTAACCTGTGACAAACAACTGAAATAAATCTGTACCAATATCCTATACAAATGAGTTTTGAACTTAAATTTGTACAAAGCTGTGTTAACATCTGGTCTTCTAATACACTTGTAATACTTAAAAGAATAGAAAAAACTTTGCTGTACCTCAATCTTTGGTGGTTCCTGTACTGTAGTAGATTCACTTTGAGGTCTCTCTACATCAGTGCGTGACTTTGTTTTTTTTTTCTTTTTCTTCTTTTTTTTCTTCTTTTCTGATCCTTCTTCAGCCTCAGTTTCACTAGCATCATTTTTTGTTTCTGACTGCTGAAGAGAAAGTCATGAGACATGATCTTTAGAAATTAATTTTTTCACAATATCAGCTACCAACATAAATACAAGTGACTACACTTACACAACTAAAAGGAATCTTAATCAACCCAGGCTAGTCCACTAAGTGGACACGGAAAATTCACAATCTCTCAGAAAAGTCAGAGCTACTACAAGAACTCTTTATTTAAAGCATATTGCACTGTTATCAGAACACTGGGACCACTGAGATTTCATTAGAAATTATAAGCCAAATAAGGTAAGAGTTCCATGTTTCATCTCTCATTCTAAGGGTCAGGAATTTGAAAAAATCCAGCCTAAAAGTTGAAAGTTCTTGTTCAGTAGCACTGCCTTTTTGACATCTTGTGATTCTTTTCCACTATGAGAAAAACTGTAATATGAACCAAGTGACTTTGTATTATCTTAAAAGCGACATTAAAAGTGGACACTGTACAGAGCATAGGAAAAAATGTCAATAGAGACATAACAAGTTACACAAATTAGCTGAGAGCAGAGAATTCTCAAGTACCTTTGGTTCACTATCCTGCTTCCCTTTGCCTCTGGAAAGACCTTCAGATGCTGGCGATGAAATAATTTTCTTTGGGGGCTGTGCAAGTACCACAGCCCAAGACACACGTTGCTGAGCAGAGCCATCTGCAGGCGCTTCAGGAAATGCTATTAGGAAAAAAAAAAAAGCAATACACAAAGATGTCCCACAATTACTCCTCAAATATTCAAAAGGATCAGTAACTAATTAAGGCCTAGCAAATACAGCAGAGCCATATTCCTTCCAAGGGAAGACTGAAACAAAATAGTCACACATTTAATTTCTCCAGAAAGATTTTTGGACTGCAACTACTCCATGTACTGTCCAACACTACACACAAACACAATTAAAGGATGTTTGGAAATCTATCGTATTAACTACATATAAATAATTCCATGCTCATTTTCTAAACTAGCTTTCTTTAGAATAATGAACTTTTGCTATGTTTATATACAAAATTCCTTTAATATTTCTCCCATGCAAAAGCTCACATAAGCACTTTCTATCTTCTAATGAATTCCCCATTTTACAAGCATCATGGCTAGACTTCGTGAATGGAGATTTGGAAGGGTTTTACCCACTCTTGCTGCAAGCGCACTGATGGCTGATAAGGCCAATGTGAGATAGGCAAGTCCGGTTGCAAAAGGCACAGCAGAAAGTCTCTGTAGGTGGCACTATGAGAGCACGGTTCTTTCTGCGTTGTCTTTTCTCCTCCAGGCTGATTCTGCGTGCTGTTTCAAAGGATGTTTTACAAGCATACATACCAGCTGAAATACTTCCTAACATCCCTCAACATACAAGAATACAACCCACTACCACTCAGATGTACTGATGTTTTGGAAGAATTCAGATATAATTTTGTAAATACTCCTAACACACAGCAAATATAGAACACAATCTAAATTTTGCTTAAGAAAAAACTTCCATTGAACAATTAAATAGCATAATGAGTTTAGATGGCAAGATTTTGGTGGCAGAAGGCTGCAGGGAGTCTCTGTGAGGAGATGAACACTGCCAGTCACAGACAGCTTCAAAACAGGCCCACTGTCAGGCCCAGCAGACCCCATCAGTGATGCTGGTGGTGCCCATGTGATAGCATGTTTAACAAACAGCAAAAAACACTGTGCAGGGGTTGGGAGGGGGAATGATAAGAAAAACTGTGAGAGTAGCAGCCCTGCAGACATCAAGGGCAGTGCAGAAGCAGGGGGAGGAGGTGCTCCAGGCACCAGAGCAGAGATTCCCCTGCAGCCTGTGGTGAAGACCATGGTGAGGCAGCTGTCCCTGCAACCCCGCAGAGAAGTGGCAGAATGGGCCCTGTGTTCCCATGTCAGTTGGGGCAGGAAGGAGGTGTTAGGAAGAAGAGAGGGTGTTCTGGTTTTGCATCTCACCATCTGACCCCATTTTTAATAGGCAATAAACTCATCTTCACCAAGTTGAGTCTGCTTTGCCTGTGATGAGTGTCTGGCAAGCAACCCCCACGCCCTTATCTTGGTACACAAGTCTTTTATCTTATCCTCTCCTCCCATCCTGCCAAGGAGCAAGAGTCAGAGCAGCTGCGTGGGAATCTGGCTGCCTATCAAGGTCAACCCACCAGAAACTGCTACTTTATTCTCAGTGATAGGAATTGAGTACATGCTGGGAAAAAAAAAACCAAAAACAAATGAACAAAAAAAAAAAAACAACCCAGAAACCAACCAAACAAAAAAATTCCCCCCCAAACATTTTCAAGTGATTTTAAAATTTCTTAAATAACTTTATCTTTCAAGGGCCCTTCAAGGTATGTCAGCAGATTAACCTGTCCTTTCTGAATTCTTACTGAAGTCAGTGGGAAGAAAAGGACCAAACTCTCCAGACTGGTGCATGTCTTTGCATACACAGAAAACCCATGAGAGGCACCAAGACAATTCAAAGTTTAATGCAGTTGATGCCTTAAAGACAGAGTCCTGATGAACAGAAACTTCTTCACACAATTCTGATTTAAGTACTTAAATACTTCTTTGAAACTAGCCATATGATAACTTGCGGCAATTAAAAAACAAACACAAACAAACAGTTCTCCATCCCCACAGCCAAACACCACAAATTAAAAAAAAAAAAAAAAAAAAATCNAAAAAAAAAAAAATCAACAAACACAAAAAAGAGGTAGAGGGGTGTTTCAGCATTATAGTTCTCTTTACAGAAATAGCGTACGACACAGAATAAATTAGGTACGCACTAAAATCCAGTATGCCAGCTATTTAAAACGAATCTGCATATCAAGACTGGTCAAGTATCTGCTTCTCATTTATTCTTAGAAAAAATCTGAATGTGACTCAACAGACTTCCAAAAACCAACACATAGTACTTCCCCATCTTAAACAATATAAGAGGCAAGCATAGGAACATTTACCCTTGAGTATCAATGACACAACGGAGTGGGACCCAATACTGGGGCCAGTTTTGTTTACTTTCCCCTGTGCTCAGTATTGGGGTCAGTCCTGTATAATGTATCAGTGCCCTGAATGAGGGAATCAAGTGCACCCTCAGCAAGTTCACAGATGACACCACGTTGAGCAGGAGCGTTGATCTGTTAAAGGGTCAGAAGGCTCTGCAGAGATCTGGACAGGCTGCGTCAATGTCCTGACACCAATTGTGTGAGGTTCCACAAGGTGAAGTGACAATTCCTGCGCCCTTGGGTCACAACAAACCACTACAGCACTACAGGTTGGGGACAGAGTGTCTGGAAAGCAGCTCAGTGGAAAAGGACCCGTGGGTGCTGGTCAACAGTGGCAGAAAATGAGCCAGCAGTGTGCCCAAGCGGCTAAGAAGGCCAGTGGCATCCTGGCTTGTGGTAGCTGTACTGTGGCCAGCGAGACAAGGGCACTGAGGAGGCTGCACCTTGAATCCCACATTCAGTTTTGGGGCCCTCACTACAAGGTCACTGAAGGTGTTTGAGCACACTCATAGAAGGACAACAAAGCTGGGGAACGACCTGGAGGCAAGCCTTGTGAAGAGCAACTGAGGGAACTAGGGTTGTTTAATCTGGAGTGGAGGAGGCTCAGGGGGGATGTTATTAATGTCTACAACCACCTGAAAGTAGGTTGTAGATGGGTGAAGTTCAGCCTCTTCTCCTAAATAACAAGCAGAAGGACAAGGGGAAATAGCCTCAAGTTGAACCAAGCCAGTATTAAACTGGATATTAAGAAAAATTTCTTCACCAAAACGGTTAACAAGCACTGGAAGAGTCACCATTCCTGGGATTAAAACATGTGGAGACTTAGCACTTAGGGACATTGCAGTTTTAGGGTTGTGGTCTCTTCCAACTTAATGATTCTACAATTCTATAATCCCAGGTGATGAAATCTATGAGCAATAATGAGCAGTAAATGGTCATCTCATTTGCAAAAAATAGATACAGTTTTATGTGGGTTTTTTTTTTTCCTGTCATAATGGACTTTGTCTTTAATTCTTTTTTTTTCACTTTACACATAAACAGCTCCTCAGAACAGTTTAGTTCGTCAAACTAATGAGATGCAAGCAGTTAAAAATACAGGCAAATAATTTTGTGTTTGGAGCACTTACCTCCACTATCAAATGAAGAAGTATTTAAATTTGTTCCTGTTTCCTCTAAAGTTTTTGATGAAGCTTTGCTTTCTGCAGAAGTGTCTTCCTGTAAAACAGATAGTCAGGTATAATTAAAGAAGGATTAAAATCACTAACCTAAACAGAGCTAAACACAAAATACCCACCAGAAATTAAAAAATCCTCAACCCAGACAAAGGTGTAGAAAATTTTGTGGCCTCTTTTAGCTTTTCTTAGTGGAACCATCATTTCAACCCTAGAGCATTACGAAACATAAGCAGCTGTCTCTTCACTGGTGTACAAGAAAGAAAATGCCTTAAATTTTACAAATGCCTTAAATTTTACAAAAGCATCCAAACATGATCTAACAACATGCAATAAAATATTTTAATGTTTTTAGCATACTCAAAACAAAGTTCATGATGAAACTCAAACAAGTAACGAAAAAGGCAACAAGTGATAGCAGAAAGGTCTTTTTTCCATTCAGGCACTGTTTTCTACTCATAGGAACTGGAAATATTATTCTGGTTGGATTCTTCAAAATTATTAATCATTTGTCACTGTTGAAAATTCTGATTAAATATATATGACATACTATTGAATACATCAGTATTTTATTTAATAACGATCAAGGAAGTAAGGAAATCAAGAACAAAGTTAATGCTTACAACTCAACAATGTTTTTATTCCTTCTGGAATTCAGTTTCTTTTTATCCTTTAGCACAAAGCAATTGAGTACAAAAACACAGACTTGTTTTTTTACTTAAATCTGTTCAAACTATTGGAAGAGTTACTGCTAACCTATTATTTCCAGGTGAAGGAGAAAACAGTAAGATGCCAAGAAAGTTCAGGTTGTGGTCTGTACAGGCAAACTATAAGTCTAGACTACAGCAGTACCAATCTACATTTTAATGGTACCTGGCTTTACTCTATCTACGGGAAGTACAGACAAGGAAAGAACAGTAAGAAAGGGTGAAAGACAGCAAACACTGACATCACCACCTACCTCCACATCGCCACTAGAACTCTAGCTCTGAAACTCCTTTCTTGCAAGGTACTTAACCAGGCCTTAAACCACCATACTGAACGCAAAATAACTTACACTCAGAAATGCTTGCACTTCAGCGAAGTTTTATTTTTACAAGTTCTGCAACATGAAAGAATTGGCTAACCTTTGTGTTCAGCGAGAGAGACATCTGAGGCAGACTAAGGCACGTAGTGTTACTTTCCACTGAACTTACTGATGCACTTCTGTGTTGTACATTCAGTATCTCACTGTTTCCCAGATTCTGTGACTTGTGGAAATCAAGAATGCTAGCTTCAGATGTGGGTACAGGAAGAGACTCTGGTTTAGGAGTTTGAGTTGACTTCTTGTTTGTAGTTTCACTGAACCTGTCTAAATAAAGCATGTAAAGTCTAAGTAACTAAACTTGCTTGTGATAATCTGAGTACATTTTGTAATACACTAGTTGACTACAGCAATCATTACAAGGACTATTGCTACATACAGCTCCTATTAAATTAAAAAAAAACTAGCAATTATCATCGTGATTACACAACACTGACTCAACAAGCAACTTGAAATTCAGATGCCTATTTTGGAAATTTTTTGAATCAATTTATGTGAATTTGTTCACTCTGCAAAAGACCTAAGTCATCACTCCTTCTCAAAACAGTCACACAGGAAAGGTATCTTCTTCCATAACTATTCTACATTTTGAAATATGGTTAAAAACTGCAGACTATAGTACAGACAACCAATTTACATCTATGCCATGTACTTATAATCAAACAACATGTTTGTACCTAGCTTCATGGAATCTCTCTTGCATGTAGAAGTCCGGAATGAAGAAGTCCTGTTCATAATTCTGACAGAAGAGTCACTTCCATCACGCCTTTTCTTGTCCAATTTTTTTTCACTTTCTTTTGATCTCCTCTGCTGCAAGAATTTGTGACATATTCAGGTGATTTTACTTGAATTTTGAAAAGGTGGCAAGTTTGCCATAAGTTAGTTAACCACCTCTACATCTGAAGCTTGACCATCAAATTAATAAAACTTAAACAGTATACTGTAATCACAAATAACCCCATAAAAGATAAGCATTCACCTATACACCTGTATAATCATGAAAGACATGTGAGGCTTGCATCTATGCAAACTACATTATACCAACCTAGATAAGTGGCTTAACTTTCTGATTACACTATGCTCAAGTAAATTCAAAGTAGATCTGGTAGCAAAACTATTTTCTTGGGTGGGAGGGCAAGGCATTTCTTGATCTCCAAAGCTATATTGTTGTTAAAGTGTTAGAAGATGTGATCAAATTAATGCAAAGCTACAAAGATCAATGATTTCACTCAAGTTCACAAAAAAAATAAATTACACGGAGTACTGACAAAGACTGTCAAAGAGCACACAGCTTAGCCCAAACCCCTACGAAGATCACAGAACTCTCTCAGAAGCTTAATTTTCTTCATATTACATCACTTGTGGTAATGCTGAGCTCATCATCTCCCCAGACAGCTTCAGGGTCTAATTTTCCTCTCAGCAAGAAAACTAATAATTCTAGGTGTCTAGACTTTGTATCTTACGCCTAGTAATGTGTGCATAGGGCATAATCTCAAAACTTCTCTGCACAGGTTTGACCACAGTGAAGTTAGCAGGTCTCTGCCTGCAGAGCAAGGTCCATCTGTGACTGGAGAAGAGATTACATGAACCTGATGGGACCGACAACAGCCTTAGGAACCTAAGAGACACAATGTCTAACCACAGAGGGAAACAGGTTAATAATACACTAGGGCTTTTTTCCTGACCTTTATATTTTGAAGAATTTGTCTACTTTTTTTGGAAAAGATCATTTAATTCCATGAAATTTATCTCCAAACAGGCGCATACAAAAAATGGCAGGAGATATTTACCAAACATTTGGTTTACTTTTGCCCAAAAGAATACATTTCTAACATCAATCTTTCTACCATTTCCACACAAACAAATTCCTACTCTCTTGTGGATTGTCTTCTACTTGTTTTAAATCCTGGAAATCCTTCAACAAGGTGGTCTTACCACTCAGAAGTCATACAGTTGATTACAGACACCAGGTCTCTCAACTCAGGTTCACAGAAGCTGCAACTAGCCTCAAAAAAAGTCCTTCCCCTCTTCCCCCAAGTAGTGAATAAAGAAAAGCACAATTCACAAATTAATAGGTTTTTCCCCCCTGGGTACTGCTCTCTGAGAAAAAAAAAATTCCTCTCATGTTCCAAAAATGCTGCATGAAAAATTGTATTAATTTTAAGTGCAGAAATTCCATGACCTTCACAGTAATCTGAAAGTGGCCACAATGCACTACCATCCTCTTTAAATGCCATTTATAATCACCACAGGAAGAGTGATGAATCACTTTAAAGAGATGAAGCAAACATTTATACAGCTGATTTACAAGAAGAATTTAACAGGAATTTTTTAAAAACACATACTGGCTCACCTTTGAAAGACTCTTACTTCCTTGCCTGATTGCATATGCTTGCTCAGAAGATTCACTGACGGTTCCTGAGCCATTATAGGGTGTCAAGTCGTCAGAATGATACTGTGAGCCAGCTACTTTATACACATTTGCAACAACATCAGGTGAGTAAGTGCAGCTGGAGCATTCACGCAAAGCAGGATCTCCCAGACCACTACGTGATGGATATTGAGAAAGAAATGAAAGTCATCCTGGTTCACGTCTTCAGCAACTACTTGTTGACTAGACAAACACATCATTCCCCAGCTAAAGAATTTGTTTAATAAGAAAGCTCTATTTCAAAAGAAAACTTTTCCATGCTATTTCAACTAAGCATTCAGTCATTGCTACATGTATCTTTAAAAACAACTCTTTTGCAAAAACATGCAATTGAGCAAATATCTTAAAACACATATGTTATCCAAGTTTCAAAGCTACTCTACTTTGTGGTTATAGTTTTCAGTAGCCTTTTTCTTTGAAACAAACCAAAAGCACAGTGTAATTACCTGACATGTATCAGATTAAGTGACTGCAAAAATACAAGTGTTAAAACCTGTCTTAAAATGCCATAATAACAAGCTAGAAGTACAACATTCTATGGAGTATATAACATATTTGAAATGTGATGTAGACTTGAAAGATAATAGTTATCTGACGTGCATTTAACCACACAATTCATGAAAACACAACATCTGGGGCACACCTCTTTCCTTCAAATGTATGGTCTAAAGTTTCCTTTCCATTTTTTTCTACACTTGTTTCAAAAATATATACTGAGTCCAGATTTGATATGGAAGAATGGAAATTCCTTAGCCTAAGGAAGTTGCATTTAGTTTTTAAAGCTGTTCACCACAAAGTGGCCAACCCCAAAATTCTGCGTGGATAGAGAGAAAATTTCCCACCAGAACAGGAGACTTCAGATAACACTTTTCATACTGCCTGTTGCCATTCCAATACACTGCAGTCAAAAAAATGCTCCTAATCAGTTTCCATACAGAAAGGAAATGTAACGAACTCAAAAATATAACTGTCTCAGTCCCAACAAGGCAAAACATTCATCAGAATATTGCTGCTGTTTTGTTTTGCCTTTTTAAAATGTGAACTGATTTAATGCTGATGCTGTGCTTTTTCTCTAACGTATATACAAGACCATACTCACCTCAACACTAAATCTCTATCACAAATGAAAACAGGTTGAAAATACTGAGATTTCCTGTAGAACGAAGTGGAGGTCTACAATGATTGTGATCACTAAGGCTCTAGCTGCACTTGCAAAGACACACCAATAACTTTGTGGTAATTATCTAATTAATTCAATGTTTAGTGTCCTGAGAAGCAACCAGAAAACTATGTAACATCATCAGATTCTTACAAGATTCAATTATTTCCTATCCTACTACAGACGCTTTTCTACCGTTTCCTCAGGATTTAAAAATAGTTTTGTAAGTCAACCACAAAGCCTTTCTCAGGCCCTAATTGAAAAAAAATCCTAAAGTTTTAGAAACCTGTAGCATTCTTACAAAAACTGCCTTTCTAGGGATGCACAAGCAGTGGAGAGGAGATCCAGGAAAGGATATCCACAGATATGAAGTGTTTTACAACATGAGAAGCCTTCTTAAAGAATCGTTCTCTTGTACAACTTTATCTCCCCCAGGCCTACCACAACACAACCCTTGGTTCACCCAAGGACTGCATTCACCTCCTTCCAAAGCACAAACAAAATAGATCAATCATTACAGACCACCAAATTCTCCCCTTCTTAATGCTCTGAAAAATACAGGTCCTTGAGAGCCAGATATGACGTGTCAGATATATGCCCAAAGAACACAGATGCAAAAACCTAAATAACGAAGAGAATGCAGAAGCATTTCTACAGTTAAGACTATTAATGTATAGGAGCCTTGACTTCAGATGAGTAATGAATGTCCAAAACCAGGTTAAAATCCCCCAAGAAATAAGATTCAGAAAATATACATACTTATCCAAAGATGGTTCCTGAACAAATGGGTAGCATGTAGTTAAGTACCTAGGAAAGACACATGCTTCTGTGGGTTCTGACCATGCCACAGTTACCGCCGCATGTTTTGGAACAAATGGTTTGACCTCTGCTGACAACTTGATGCCCTGAGAAACAAAACGGGTTTTGGCTACATGCATTTGGAGATTAATGTTATAAGTAAAAAATACTCAGTCTTGTGAGTTTAAGTATCATTGCAAAGTGTTAGTTTGGTCCCTTCTAACAAAACATGCAAAACAATAAACTCACCAAAAGGAAATGGAGGAAGTGATAAAACAAAACCAAGGAATTTTAAGAAAAATTTGACTGCTCTCAAGAGTTATTTACCATGAAACACACAAAAAGCTCAGCTATGTAAAGGACAGAGGCTTGCTTAAACCAAGATGCAGTAAATGCAAATTCTTGCTTCATATTTGAACAACACAAGCTAAAATTCACAAATATTCTAGCATTATTGTTCCATACTTCCAGAATTTTATTGACAGTAATGTGTTCGTGTACATCTGTATTTTAAGGCAGTCTGCCTAAAATGAACTCTTCATTATACAACCTTCTGGTTTCTGGCACAACCCAAATTTATAAAGATGAGTTTTCCATTTGTTCTGAACTACCACTGACTTAAACGGGATATGTATATACGGAAAGACAATGAAATGAGACTATAAGTATCTGCTGCCATGCCATTAAAACACGCAGGAAGCAACTGTGACTACAGGACGCCCTAACATCGGCACTGAGCAGTGCGCGCCAAGCCGCTGTTATGATGAGACCCCGAACACTTGTCTTAAAAGCGACTGGGATGTCCACCTGCCCTTGCAGTACTCTCCGTTCTCAGTAAAAGCTTTCCACACTTAAGCTCACTGAAGTCACGCCTGGGGTTTCCCATTCCACGCGGTGGGAAGCGACTCACTGTGGTCCAACCTGAGCGACCCCTCCCCCCGGTTTTGCCCTTCCAGGACTCCTCTTCCTGTCCCGCACCACAAGCTGATGCTAGGCGCGGTGTGAGTCACCGTGCCGGGGGAGGCTGACGGACAGACCCCCGGCCAGGGATCGGTGACCAGGGGCGCTGCCGCCGCCCTTACCTGGTCGCCGCGGCCCAAGCGCCGCCGCCTCTCGGCCGCCATGGCGGGGGCTCGGCCCCTCTGCCGGCGCAGGGCGCGCTGCGATGACGTGGCCGGCGACGGGCGAGGCGTGTCATACCCGTGCCGCGCGTCACGCGTGCCCTGCGGGGGCGGAGGCGGGGGGGAACGCTGCGCCAGTGTCGGTGAAGGTGCTGCCTCTCACCTGCGGAGCCGCGCCGTGACCGAGCGTGGCACAGACACCACCGAGACACAGCTCTTAGAAGACTACAAGGGTTCTTTTTGTCACCAAACTTTGCAGGTTACTTACCTCTGTCTATGACAAAGCACTCATTACACAGGGAGAGCACATGCTTTATCAGGTTAGGCACGTGCAGATGTATCCTGCTTTCGTTAGCCGTCTAAACCCTACAAAAGTGCAATGCTAACTCACATTTGAAATGAACCCCTGGTACTCAGTTACTCAAACAATATACTGAAGCACCTTTTTAAAAAAAAAAAAAATAAAAATCTGAGTATATGACTACTAGTAGAGGGACTCAAGATGCCACAGTAAAAATTTTGATGGCAGACATTGGAAGTGCAGGCTATAACCTGAGTAAAAAGCTTGATAGAAAGTAAACTGGAACTTAACAGCTGGCCAAGCAAACATGATGAAATACCCTAAGTAGTACTCAACACTAAGTAATCACTTTCTTAAGTATTAATAAAATGTTAAACACCAAATACTTGTTTTGATCAGTAAATTAGAACTCCAGTCAGTGAGGCTTAGGACATTAAAAGATTTTATTTCTTAAGCCTACTTACTACTAAACAGGTGAACAATTGGATTTGAACATAGTATACTACAGCAAAGACGAGTGCAAAAGTCAAAGAACACAGAAAAAAACTTACCATCTAACCAGAATACGCAACAGAAAAATTAATACAATTTAAGTCAGAGAGGCACTTACATTGACAGGAAAGATAAAGTCATTGCTCTTTGAACATAATAGCAGCCTACTTGTAATTGCATTTAACTGAGCTTTGTTGCTGTGAATAATACAGCTCATGCACAGGTTTGGATGTATGTTTCGTAAATTTAAAGTATTCACTGAATACTACCAACATATATACACTCATATACATAGTTCCTGAAGATAGAAGATGCAATGGTTTATTTCTGCTCATCCTTTGGGAGAGGTCTTCTGAAGAGCAGAATATGCGGTTCTGCAGAAAGAAAATGGAAAGTGTCAGTCTGTCTCTCAAGACTTGCTTAAAGGGAGTTCTTTCATTTAGGTAGCAGACTAACCTTGCAGTAAGTTTACAACAGTCAAACAGGTGTTTTTTATTTTATACCAAATGCTGGCAGTATCATAAACTTAAGATACTTACAGGAAGTAAATACTGGAAAAAATAAGAGTATTTTTAGTTAGTGTTAGTACTGTCTCTTTACATTAGGCTATTTGATGAACTCGTACCTTAAACTTAGACTAACAAACTGCTGATGCTGTCTGCTAGATACATCATGTCAAGCATCACAAAATCCACTTCAGTTAATACAGCCATCTTACATTATTATTGATCTGACAGTTATAAACACCTTCATAAAAGTCTAAAGAATCAAAGGTAGCCAGGTAAAGGAAACACAGGGGAGTTACACTAATTTGTTCACCTGGTTCTTCATACCCTGTGCTGCTGCACTTCATCTATCTCCTGTTACTTTTTAATGAGGCTTGCCAGTGGCAAGTTACCTGGAATGGCTCTTCTCACAGTACAACCCAGTTAGTAGAGTTTTAAGGTTTCATCCCCATTAAATGAGATGCTGATTTTCCAGTAGGGTCTACAGCTAGAGTTCAAACTACACTGTAGAATTTTCATTGCATCAATAGAAGACCTTAACTACACAAGCATCTACTAAGTTCTTGTCATAAAAAGTAGGTGCTCAGCTTTATGATTTAAAGATAGTCTGCCTCAAAGTTTGGTTCAACCCTTGAGATACTAACGTTGTTCAAAAACTCACAAAAGCCTGTTTCTATGGGAAGAGGTAGGAACACTTCCCAATCTGGCATTTTCCTTTACTCATAGACTATACACACCTAGGACAAGTCAGTAGTGAATTGCAGCTGGATTCCAGAGCAGAAGGAATTATGCACTATGCACTGCAGCTAAGCACCAAGTAGTTGATGTCTTGGACTCCTTTTCATCTAATTCTGTTCAGATGTGCTTACCTGGCTCATGGATCATATAGTGAACCCAACCAAGACTCTGCTGAACACCAAGCCGTCTCCACTCTTCTTCAGACATCAGATGAGATTTGGGAACTTGTTTTGACAGTTCTCGTGGCAGCATCACATGTCTGTACAGATTTAATTATTAAACACTATTTCTGTACACCAGAAAACTTGAACAGATCTGCAGTGAAAGGCAGCAAGTTATCAATACTCACTTCCCCTATAAAAAAGCCTTAGGTACTGTTACCACGACTTTGATTAGGAAAGCTCAGTCACAGAATGCAGTCTAAAATCACTTATACCTGTTAAGCATTACATCTGGAATGCAATTACACATTGGAAGCCAACATGCTTTCTAGAAGAGATTAATTCTCCATCACGCTCCACTTATGGAAGTATGCACTCCTGGCAACCAGTTGACCTATCAGCTGCTTAAAAAAATTAAGGACTTTGGACTTTTAAAATATTTGTAGTACCGTTTTAAAGTAAGCCTGGAGGAGCTGAACTTTACCAGTCCATCTTTAACTGTCAGTTGAGGCAGGCTCAGCCCATCCCAGGCTCTGTCACAACCCGCTCCCCGGAACAGAGCCGCCCAGCGCCCTTTATCGCCCCACGGCTAGGGTTTGCCTTAATTGCTCACTAAGCGACTGGTACCAGCCGAGAACAGCAGTTGGTCATCCCTCTTATTTTTCCCAGCCAGGCTAAAACCAAGCGAAAACCCACCATGGAGAAGCTCGGCGCATCCCTTCCCGCTGGCCTTTCGCCCTCCCTGGCCTTGCTCCGCCAGAGGAGTTTCCTGGCTCCCAGAGGGCAGCGCGCACGACTTGGGCGCTCCTCCAGAACGGCTCTCCCTTATTCCCCCAGCCTCCTCTCACGCAGATTCTTACCGGTACTCGTATTGCTCGTCAAAGTACTTATCGGAATAGTAGATTTGCTTGTGGGCCATAGCGGCAGGAGCGGCACTGACAGCAGACCCTTCAGCCCTCACGGACGCCTCGCGCACTAACCGGCGACCCGCCCGCCCCGCACCGTTTGAATGCGGCGGCTCAGCCCTCATTGGCTCGCGCCGGGGCCGGCCAATGGCGACGCGCCCCGCCGCCGCGTGACCCGCACGCTCGCTTCTCCCAGCCAATGGCCGGGAGGGGGCCGGAGAGCGGCTGCGTAACGGGGCGGAGACGTGCCGGGAGGGGGCGGGGCCTCTCGGGGGGGCGGGGCAGTGAGGCGTGGGCAGCCGTGATTGGCCAGCGGCCGTCGGGGCTGGGCGCGCGCCCTTCCAGTGCTTTCCAGAGCGTATGGGAGCGGCGCGCGGTTGGGGCCGGCAGCGGCCGTGCGCTGGTCGCGCATGCGCGGCTCGTCTCAGCCCGCCCCGCCCCGCCTCCGTACCTGGCTGGGTAGTGGCTGCGGCGGTGGGGCGGAGCGAGAGAGAAGTCTCCGTCCTCTCATTAGAGCGTGGTGGTTACGGAGGCATCGCAGTGCTATGGCTGCTGCGGGTTTGTGGCTCCTGCTGGGCGGTTGCCGGGAATGGCCATAGCAGCGGTCGTGCTTCCCGTTGCGCTTAATCCCGGTGCACACTAGACCAAGGCGGGTTGCAGGTGCGCTTTATGGGCACTGGGCACACTGCAGACGGGATTTCGGCTTACAAACACCTCTCCCGGAAAAAAAACACCACGTTTTCTTGAGAAAGCGTGCATAGCAGCTCGCCAGGGTTTGATAAGGGGTGCTGCAGCGCCGGGTGTATGGATGCTATTTTTGCCCTGTGGGATGAGTGAAACTCTGGGAACGTGGCCAGAAAGGGCGATTTCACGGTTGCTTTGATAGACTCAGTTGAACCATATAACGTGAAGGAGTTAGAAACGACCTTCGAGATGCTTTCGCTCCAACCCTCCACTAAGTGAGGTTACTCGGAGCCCCATCCAGCCTGTCCTTCAAGGCTTCCAGGGGTGGCGCATCCGCAGCCTCCCAGGGCAATTTGTTCCCGAGTTGCCTCACCTCCTCATGGCGAAGAATTTCTTCCTGAATTGGCCCTCACGTGTCCCCTGGTTGCAGCGTGCGCCCCTCTCCTCTCCTTGCTGGGCCTCTGCATAAAAAGGAGACTAGGTTTTTTTTAAGTTGCTGCTTCTGTGGTGCTGCCAGAAACACGGGTACTGCCCGTGATTATGTAATGCATCTGTTTGGTAACTGTTCTGATAAAGAAAAAGCTGCCGAGGCCATGTGATGCATGGCATGCGTGGGTAATAGGGATGATTTTTTTTTTTTTTTAGCGGCGTTGTTTCAATTGGCACTGCAGCCTGTCTTTAACCATAAAGTTTAAGGCACTCATACACCTTACAGCCATTAAAAGGAGTCCTTATCATCATCTAGCAGTAATATTTTTCTCTTAATTGGACTGCATATTAGCTCTTGGAACAAGTCATTTACAGGTAAAGTGGTATGGTTAAATGTGAGACATTTAGTTAGCAAAGATCCTCAGCAGGTATATCAGTTTCAGTATAATTGTAAAGTACAAACCACCTGTCCATTTTCTAAAATATTGAATGGATTATTCAAAGCAGAAGGTTTTTGGGATTTTTAGCTAAATTTCCAGCAGCACAACTGTCACACTTGAGGCAGATCATAATGATTTCTGTTCGGAATGTCATGTAATAAAGGGGGGAAAAAGAGTCATCATGACAAGGGGGTTTACTGCATGGAAGACATTTCATTTCTGTGCCTTCTTTGTAACTTTTCTGTTTACCTCATGCATATTCCACATAAGAGGAAATTGTTCTTTGAACACTGTGTGTAAGCCTTCTTCCTGTGCAGTCATTCAGAAGTGCAGGCCGGGAGGCCCTTTAAACCAACTCTTCCTTCTATTGCTAATAGTCATACCTAATCGCAATTTTGAAGAGAATTAAAAGGTTTTTTAGGTAATATTCAAATTTGAGATCTCTCTGATTATTTTGAAAATCCTTGTTCCTCAGGACTGACCCACTGTGTTGGGCAACTGGTAGGCATCACTACACCAAAATACTGGTTTTAATAATCCAGGATTAGATGACCTTACTTAGTGCCGAAGTGTCATGTCATCTTCTTCTTTCATTAGTTCTTTTCCCAGACAGAACTTTAAAACACTGGTGAACGATAATGCAACAGTACCAGGAATTCATTAAATTCCACTATTAGTTTACTATCTTTTTTCCTAAAATGAAAACATTGGTGTTAGGGATATAATTTGTGAAATTACTGGAAAAAAACAATAAAGTTGTTAAATGGTTGAACTTGTTAAATGGCTAAACTTGATAATAATTTCTGGGCACATGAACAACAAGAAAAGCATCAGAAGTAGTCAGTACAGACGCATCATGCCACCTTGACCAACTTGTTAAACTTGTGTGATGAAATGGCCTGGCAAAGCCAGGGAGAGAGCAGTCATTATTCTTTGCTTAGACTTCAGGAGGGCTTTTGACCCAAATAATACCTTCATAGAAAAGCAGTTGATGTATGGGCTTGATATGCTGACCATGAGGTGAAATGGTCAGGCCCAGAGGATGATGATAAGTGGCACAAAATCTAGTTAGAGGCCAGTAACTAGAAATGTGTCCCATAGATTAATTCTGGGCCTGAGCCTTTCCAAAATCTCCATTAATGACCTGTACAGTGGGTTAGAGTGTACCCCCCAGCACCTTGTAAGTGACACCTAATTGGGAGGAGTAACTGGGAACCCAGAGAGTTGTGCTATCAGGTTGATGAACTGCAGAAGGAGACTGAGAGGAATCTCATGAAATTGAACAAGGGGAAGTGTAAAAGTCCTGCACCTGGGGAGGAACAACCACAGACACCAGTACATGGTGGGAACCACCCAGCTGAAGATGAGGTTTTCAGAAAAGGACCAGGGAGTCTGCTGAACACTGAGTTGAACGTGAGCTGGTACTATGTCCTTGAACCAAAGAAAACTAGCAGTGTCCTGGGCTGCATTAGGACAAGTGTTGTCAACAGGTTGAGGAAGGGTATCCTGCCCCTCCATTCAGCACAAGTGAGGCCACTGCTGAAGTACCAGCGCAGGACAATGAAAGGCTACAAACCTGAGAGCCTGTGTGTGAAAATCTGAAGGCAAGGTGCAAAGAAAATCAGAACCAGGCTCATTCTAGTGGTCCCCAGTGACAGGACCAGAGCTAGTGGGCACGAACTGAAACATGGGATGTCCTTTGTGACATCAGGAAGCCTGTTCTACTGTGGAGGTGATTAGCACTAGCATAGGTTACCCAGAGAGCTGCTGGAGTCTCCATCCTTGGAAATGTTCCAAAGCCATCTGGGCACAATCCTGGGCAATGGGCCCTAGGTGGTCCTGCTGGATCACTAATGTTAAACCAGATGACCTTCAGGGGTTCAGCCTTAGCCACACTACATGGTACTGTGTGAAACAGGGCTCTTCAGCATTTTCTTTGGAATACAAAGGCTATATCAGCCAGACTGCAAAGGGAACCAACTGTTCTTTATCCAGTGTGGAGAGTACAAAAATGCTTAAAATTTATCAAGACAGTTTTACGTTAGAAACATTTCTTACCGCTACCTCATCTATTTGTCTCGAAAATTTTAGAAAAAAATATATCCTGCAGGACTGTTTTAGGTACTGATCCTGTCTCTGATCAGTGTTTTCTTTGTGGCCTGCTTTCTGTGGTTAGCAGTTATGTGGTGTGTCAGTTGTGCTTTCCCTTTGTAACATTTACCAATATTGAGTGTAGAACAAAAGTAAATTTTTTTCTTTCCAATGATGTAGAAAAACATTTTAATGTGTTTTCCTATTCAAAGAAGTGAGTTTCTGGAATTAAGATTATTAGGTGGCAAATCGATATCATGACTCTGAAAATTCTGAACCAAATCAGAAGTGAATGAAACCACCAATACCTATATTTATTAAAGAGAAAAGTTCTTGTCATACATTCGTACCTTAGCATGTTGAAGGCATGTATTGAAACATATTATCAAAGAAGTTTGCTATACTACAAACTGAAAAGGATTACATATAGCTTTAGGGGCTATATGTTAGGAAAAATACATGAGCAAGCTGCTTAGCTGAAATGTAAGCTCATCAGAGCTTGTCTGATTAGGGCAGTTGCTGTGACTCACTTGCTGTTGAATACAAGATAAAGTGGCAAAACTCAAAGGGAATGTTCTTGAGCTTCTCCCTCTGTCTCCTGTAGCTGTTCCTCAGGCAAATATAATTTTGAGCATCAGTATTCTGCACACTGTAAGAAAACACCGTGACTGTAGTCAGCATAGGAGCTTTCTAGGAATAAAGGTGGACTATGGACATTATTGTGAGGGATATGTCTAGATAGGAGGAGATTTAAGTCCTCTGTGTAACCTGTTGCTTTGACCACGGCCACCCTCAAAAATACATGGGCTCTGATAAATAAAAATCTGTTAAAATGAAGGGCCCACGTGCACCCTAGTATTGCATACACAGAGTTCAGGATGTACACTGTGGTAGATGAAAATATTTTCTGTGCTTTTTGTCAGAAGGGGAAGATGAAAGTTTCCCATCTGTGTTGTGCACAATCTGATTAAAATTTTCTGTGTATTTTTCTGTTCAGTTTTATTAGACATTTGAAAAAAAGTAAGTTGGACATAATGCTACTGTGTTTTAGTTTTCAGACATGTCCTTGTAAAACACTAACATCAGATGCCTAAATGTATTTTTCTGAATAGAATAGCAGTATCACAATCAAGGAACCTTTTGTACTATCTTCTTGAGTCATAATCATATGCACAGTTAATATCTTGTGAAAAATTTTAGCATGAATCATATTCATAGCATATATTGATGTGCCAATATCTCTGTTTTTATATTTTCAGTGTTTTTTGTGGAAGCAAGGCCTAAGCAATCATATTGTTTATCAGTTTTGATCCTTAATTACCTTTTGAACCTGTTGGCTGGTTTGGTCAAACTTAACAAAAATGTTGATAAATTATTGCAGGTTTCATAATAATGGATAGATAGAGCAGAAGGACTGTGATGGGGGATAATGTTGCAGTTTTAACTTTACTAGGCAGAGAATCTACATGTGAAA
Organism: Formicarius rufipectus; assembly: GCA_013399695.1. Taxonomy (NCBI): domain Eukaryota; kingdom Metazoa; phylum Chordata; class Aves; order Passeriformes; family Formicariidae; genus Formicarius; species Formicarius rufipectus. The sequence continues at coordinate 16,794 of VXAU01001440.1, read as the reverse complement.
AACAGGTTTGCATAAATGCTTCAGTGGTAAATATCCTTCAGCCTTAGGTGCACATGCCTTCTGAGACAGTAAAGCCACTCATCACTGAGTTAGTAGAAAATCACTTAGTTCTTATATTCAGTAAGGTTACTCTCTATTTACTGATTTTATTTACTGGCTTTGTATGGTCTTTACCTAATATTCCACAATAGTAGTAGTCCTCAAAGCACTTTCCGTCTCCTTCTATGTGTAACATTAACAATATTTTTCTCTGCAGGCTTGATCTTCAGCATTCGTTTGCCTCAGTTTAGATACTTAAATTGGAATTTACTACCTTACTTAATTTGAAAGACGTTATCCAAAGCATCGAGTTGTTTGGTTACTAATTAACATCACCTCAGTAAATGCAGCAGACAGATTACTTTTATCTTGTTTTTGAGGTCACACAAAAATTTGAACCATATTTTGGAGAAACTAAGGAATGATACCACGTTCTGATGGTTTAGCTGTCTGTGGATAAACAAATTTAAGTGTTGAAAATAATCTAGATGAATTGCTGAGGATTTCCCTCAGAAGATAACTTGAAAAATAGAGCCAGTTATGATGCATACTCCTTCCAGTACCTGTGCTGGTTCAAGAACTATGTTTTTATCAGGAGTGGATGTTAAAACCCGATAAGGGGAGGGTCAGCTACCTCAAGGGTAGCTGAGGGGTTCTTAAGTCCACAGCACTCCCTTTTATAGGGAGGCTGTGGAACAAGCCAGAAGAAGGGGAGGAGTTTAACAAACAAGGAAAGGAGTAGGAGGGGATTTCCAAACTTGGGAATTAAGGGATGGACACATAACTATAACTGGGGAAAAAGGGTGGAACAAGTACAACATGAATAATAAACACTGCAGCAAACTTTAACCAATAGGAATATGCCTATGTGACAATTCAGAGAACCACAGAACCATAAATTTTTTTGAGCAACTTGTAATAAAACATTTATAATAACTCGTATAACATTTTAAAACTCCAATATTTTTAAAAGTCTTTCCAAAGTCTCTTTCCTGGTATGGTAATGGGTTCTTCTTTTGTCCTGTAGCAATAAACGCTTCTCCACCTGTCATACTCTTCCTTGGTCATCTCTTGAGGGACTATTTCCTGCTTGCTACCCCCGACAACTACCCCTGTTTTGTTTTTTAAATTATGAGGTTTGATGTTTTCGACTATAGCTGCAGACAGGGCTCTGGAAAAGCAAAACTTCTTTCCAATGGCACAGACACAAGAAAGGATTACTGCAACTGAAACCAGAATAACCAGAACCAAAATAAGGAATTTAAGAATAGCGGCTCCCCATCCCTTAAAGGGAACCCAATTAAAAAGACTATCTAAGGAAAAACTAGTATGTTCTTTTAGATCAGAAATTAAATTTTTAATTTTGTTAATTTGATTATGAACGGAAGANCCTGTTTTGTTTTTTAAATTATGAGGTTTGATGTTTTCGACTATAGCTGCAGACAGGGCTCTGGAAAAGCAAAACTTCTTTCCAATGGCACAGACACAAGAAAGGATTACTGCAACTGAAACCAGAATAACCAGAACCAAAATAAGGAATTTAAGAATAGCGGCTCCCCATCCCTTAAAGGGAACCCAATTAAAAAGACTATCTAAGGAAAAACTAGTATGTTCTTTTAGATCAGAAATTAAATTTTTAATTTTGTTAATTTGATTATGAACGGAAGAAGAATGATCTGAGAAATTAAGACAACACAAGCCCTCGAATTCCTGACACCCATGACCATTAACTAAAAGTAAGAAATCAATGGCGGCACGATTTTGTAATAAAGCTTTCTTGTTTTGTTGGGTGTCCAAAAGTAGATCCTCCAAAGCCGAGCTTGTGGCGTTAGCCTCCTTAGCCAGCCAACAGCCCATCTTTGTCAGCAAGTCCAAAGCATGGGTGGTCCCTATCGCTGGTGCTATCAGGCCAGGAATACTAATTCCACAGGCAATGTTTTTCGTCCTGGACCAGAAAACCATTTTAGAATCACATCCCTCAGTGAATTCTTTTAGGTGTTGCATTTTCTCTAAAGGATGTGATTCCAAGGGACCAGCAGTAGATTTTGTCACAACTTTTTCTGCCTTTGGCTGGCGAGGCTTTTTGGGCTGAGGTGGATGGAACATGAGGGGTGGCGCCAAGCCCTGAAACTGCCTATGCACTCTGCTCTTAGAGGGTGTACTTTCGGATTCTGGAGGACTTCCTGGTAATTGTTTTAAGAAGACGGCCGAGTTGTACAATGTTAATTTCCCTAAGGTGCAAGCAAGGGCCTCTGACACCCAATCTAGGAATCATCTTCCATGCCCGATTGCCGCAAATTAAAAATAAACCTTTGGGGAGAATGACCGAATTGGGAGTGGCATGGATAATATTTTGCATTTCTTCCTTGCACCAAAAGTCAAATTCAGCATATTTTTGATAACCTGTAACATTCATATTTTCCACTGAAGATACATATTTGTTGGGAGCAAACGAAAAACAAAGGGGCGATATGATTGAGCCTGGAATTTCCAATTCCTCCGGCCGTTCCCATTGGTATGTGAAGTTTAATTTAACATGTAAGGTATTCTTAATCCTAGAAACGCAATCAACAAAAGGATTTTTAAACTGGTCATGGTCGTCACACCATGGGATGTATTGGTTTTTGAAATCACCCCATTTCCGTGGTGACAAAGGAATTCCAACTAGGCTAGTTTTGAATGGGTTAGCAGGATTAAAAGTAGATAAACCATGTCTGTGCCGGTTTCTTTCACCAGAGCCATCCAGATATTGCTGCTATGCCCCATCATCCAAGATGGTACGTCAATTGGGGCAGTCAAGACAGAAGGAGATGTCAGGATCAGGAGCAGGAATGCCATGAGGAAAACCATGTTGTCTTCGTTGTCTAATCTGATGATCTCAAAGGTTGTTTCTCTTGATAAAGCGTGATTCTCTTAGCTGGAATCCACAACATGCCTGAGTCTGTTAAAATACAGACATGGCCCCTTCCCCATGTGATTATAGGGAAAGGGCCTTTCCACTGGTTAGATTCCAACTCTTTATGTAAGACTTTAGCTTGGCCACTTACTGAGGTAGTGGAGGAAGAGAAGTGTCTCTGAGAAGGAGGTCTATTAAAAGAATCTAATCTGTTTAAAAAATTGATAAAGTGCTTTGTTTAATTTCACTTGAGGGGTGAGCCTGCTATTTCCCCTCTTTTTTTAGCATATTTTTTAGTGTCAAATGGGCCCTCTCAACTGTTGCCTGACCCGTCGGGTTGTGAGGAATGCCCGTGGAGTGGTTGATGCCCCACTCAGCAAAAAACTGCTGCATCTCTTTCGAGGTGTAACATGGGCCGTTATCAGTTTTTATCAATTTTAGCACCCCCATGTGCGAAAATGCTGTTGTAAAATGCTTTTCTGCGTCACGAGTTCTCTCACCCAAATGCGGAGTGGCTACAATATACTGCGAACATGTGTCAATAGACACATGAACATATTTTAGTTTGCCGAATTCTGCCATGTGAGTGATATCCGTCTGCCAAATCTCTAGAGGATTTAATCCTCTAGGGTTTACTCCTTCTGATGGAACGGGAGTTATAGATTGGCAGTCTGAACAGGCGGATATCACCTCATGTGCTTGTCTTTGTGAAACGCCGAATTGATGCTGTAGTGATCGTGCACTCTGATGGTAGAAGTTGTGAGACAGTTTAGCCTGTTGCAATTTATTTGAGACAGCCACCACTCTTGCAGCAAGGTCTGCAAGGCGATTCCCCTCAACCACGGGCCTTCGAAGGTTGGTGTGGGACTTAATGTGAATAGCAAAAAATGGATGTAAACGTCGCCGAATCAAAAATAAAAGTTGCTGAAATAAATGAGAAATCATTAGAAATTTAAGTATGAAGGTTCGATTCTTTTCACTACGCCAATTACATATGCTGAATCTGAGACCAAATTAAAAGGCTCCTTTGAAAATAATTCGAAGGCGCAAACAACTGCTGACAACTCCACTAACTGTGGAGACCCCTCCACTAAATGAACGTCCTGCTTCCAGCAGCCGTCCTCTTGCCCAACAACGACTGCCTTTTTAGTTCTTCCCGATCCATCTGTGAAGACTGTTTTCGTGCTGCTAATCGGTGTGTTTGACTGAACAAATTTCAGTTGAATCGGGAGTTGGCCAATTGATCGCAGGACATTCGAATTTGGTAAATGATACTTCAATTGACCTGGGAAGCCAGATATAGCAATTTGGAATTCCACAGAGGTTATCAGCATTTTTTCAAGATGTTCGGAGCTCAGGGGAAGATAGATGACATCAGGTTCCTCCCCCGAAATCTCCCAACATCTTGTCCTTCCCTTAAAAATAACTTTAGAAATCATTTCAACTAACGTAGTGACAGTTTTAGAAAATTGATGTGGTAAGAACACCCATTCCCAGAGACATGCTTCCTTGTTTTGTTGATAGATCTGACATAAGAGACCGTATGGTTGGCTTCGGCCTAAAAAAACCACAAAAACAGGAGGGACATTGGGTATTTTTCTGTTAGTCATAATGTTGTTTAATTTCTCTTCTATGATGCTGATTGCTTTCAAAGCTTCTGGATCTAAAGCTCGAGGTGAGGCCAAATCAGGATCACCCTTAAGAATATTAAACAGGGGATGTAATTCATCAGTAGTGATCCCCAGAATTGGCCTCACCCAGTTGATGGCCCCAAGAAGCTGCTGTAACTCATTTAAATTTCTAATATTCTTGTTAAGTTTGACCTGTTGTGGGGAAATGGTGGATGATCTTACATTCCAACCGAGGTATCTCCATACCTCGGTTCACTGAATTTTTTCCACTGCAACAGGCAAATGATGTAATCTCAAAATATTTAAAAGATGTTCTAAGGCCTTATCAACTAAACTTTGGTCTTTAGCACAGATGAGGATATCATCCATGTAAGTAAGTAAGGACATCCGTGTACTCTTTTCTGAAAAGTTCTAATACATTTGAAACATAAAATTGACACAAGGTTGGAGAGTTTTTCATTCCCTGCGGCAAAACCAGCCACTCGAACCTGCGGTTCGGGGCTTCGGCATTTACTGCAGGAACTGAAAAAGCAAATTTAGGGGTGTCCTCAGGTCGAAGAGGAATCTGAAAAAAACAATCTTGAAGATCAATTACAGCCAGGGGCCACCCGGATGGAAGTTGGGTCAATGAAGGCATTCCTGGCTGTAAGGATCCCATTGCCTCCATGGCATCATTGACACGGCGCAGATCTGTTAGCAATCTCCGTTTACCTGAACTCTTTTGGATTACAAAAACAGGGAAGTTCCAGGGACTCACACTGGGGGTGATGTGCTTCAGTTTGAGCTGTTCATCTACCAATTGATTTAAAATTCATAGCTTTTCCTTTTTAATAGGCCACTGGTCTACCCATATAGGTTTTTCAGTTTTCCATTTTATTCTGGGTAGCAGCTGCTCTCCAGTGGCCCCTTCTACAAATTTGAATTGTTTGTGGTCATCACGCCCCACTGTGAGAGGATGTCTCTCCCCCACAGGGAAAACAGAATTGGTAGAACAAATGGTAGACATTTGGAAATGGAATTTTCTGGGCCAGTTATCTGAATCACTTCTTTACTTTGTTTTGGTATCTGGAAGCCTCCAACACCACTAATTGGAACTAAAGTATTGGATAACTTCCAGTGTTTGGGCCAATCTCTTTTTGCTATGATGGTGACATCCGCGCCTGTGTCAGCGAGCCCAAAAGACACTGAAGACTCACCCGTCCTTTCAGAGAAGAGTACACACTTCAGCACTGGTTGATCTTTGGACAGGGATTCTGTCCATTTAATTTGAAAAGTCTTGTCCGGTGGGAAAGGCATGTCTAGAAACCTGGAAAAAGGAATCAATTGGGCAATGGATGTATTAGAGGGAACTTCAACAGGAGGACTATGTATAAATACTGAAACTTATTTCATTTCCCTCTTGCCCTGATACCAACAATGGTAACACATTGATTCCCCTTTTAGTTGCTTCTGTGACTCCTAATAATAGGTATGATTCACTTAGGGATAAATCAAAGTTTGGTGAAAGAATTAATTCAGATAAATCAGTGTTTAACATGCATGATTCTTGAGAAAACAATTCAATGCTATTAATTAGTCTTCCTCCTCGGTAAGGCTGAAGGTGACCTTCTGCAGCGTTGTCGGTAAGCTTAGGTTGGAGGCATTTGGTGTCATCGTGCCCCCTGAGGTGCTCAGAAGGGAGTTTCCCGATCCTGCGGGTTTGAGGATGGGTTTAGGGAAACCTTTTCTAACTTGGGCGGGTGAGGAAGGTGCAGAAGAGCTTGATCTTTATGTTAGGGGTCTTCCTTCTAAAGTAAATCTAGATTTGCACTGAGATGCCCAGTGCCTACCCTTTCTACACCGGGGACATATTCCAGGGGGAGGAGGAGCAATAGGAGGGGGTCTCTTATTAGGACAATGTTTTTCAAAGTGTCCTGATGGACCACAATGATAACATTTCTGAGTATTTTTCTGGGCATTTTGGATAACAGCAGCAAGCATCTTGATCTTGCTCAATTGTGAATACACATTTCGGCAAGCACCAATCATTTCGAGGAGTGTCTGATTTTTTAAAGGCCGAAGAATCTTTTGACACTCCTCATTAGCTTTTTCTATTACTAAGGATTTATGAAGAATTTCTTGGGCGTTAGTATCTGAAATTTGCCTTGAAATTGCCTCTCTCAACCTAGTGGCAAAATCTACAAATGCTTCTTTAGGGCCCTGGTGAATAAGGGCATACAATTGAGAGGGCGCAGCTGAATTAGTGACTAATTTTAAAGCATTTAAGGCTTATTCTTCTGATTTATCCAAAACATTTTTTGGGAGTAATGCTTGCTGCTGGGGGTTACAATAATACCCTTCTCCATAATAACTTTGCAGTAGCTGATTATAGGTCATTCCTGTATCATGATTAAATGAATTAATAAATTTCAAAACCTGGGATTTCCGCTCCGCTTCAAACGCTGATTTTTGAACAACTGTTAAAAGAGCCTTAGCAATAATTTGAATATCGTCTTGGGTTAACGTATAAGAAGAAAAGAAAGCTTCTGATAAAGTAAAAGGAGCATTTAGACCATAGTCAGTGATTGATTTTTTCAAATCTTTCAATAAGGGGTAGGACACTACCCTCCAAACAGGATTAGGACCTTCGTCATAAAATACAGGAAAGGTAGATAAAAACTCTGAGTCTCCTGCATCTTTAATTTGATTTTTCAATTCACCCCATACCACACCATGACTGTTGAAATCTTTATTCTGCATGCGGGTATGTACGATGTCTTGATTCCAAGTATGGGGTTCAACTCCAATAGGCCTTGAGGTACCTGGTCCGGAGGGACAGTGGCCATAGGCCTGAGGCCTAGTGATGGTATTGGAAGCCTGAGGCCTAGGCCTCGCTTCTAGGCCTCTGGTAAGTCCTAATGCCGGTGGTGTAGGCCTTGAATTATGGGCGGCGCCATCTTGGGGAGTGGCCTGCCCTCCCTGACTGGAAAAGTCATTGGCCCCGCCTTCTTGGTAGGGCGTGATGTGAGTGGTGTCATTAAAGTCCATCCCACAAGGAGGTGTGGCAAAGGGGTTGAACGTGGGTGGTGGTCGAAAGGGGTTAGTGGGTGGAGCAGTGACGCAAGGAGGAGGAGCAGAGGGTGTTGTCTCATGTCTCCCAACGCCACCTCTTTCACCGCCAGTCATGCAGTGTACTCCTCCCTCATCCGCCGTTTCGTGAGGGGCCCGCAATGCAGAGATAGGAGATGGTGGAAAGGTGGGAAAGGCTTGATTTTCGGCGGGAAAGTCACTACTTTTGGCGGGAGCACCATCTTGTCCATGCTGCGAGGGTGAAGGAGAAGGGGGTTTTTCGGCACCATCTTGAGATATTCTTTCTGGCGCTTCAGTCTGCTTAATTCTCGGTGGAAAAGAGTTTTTCAGTGCCAAAAGCACTAGACACCAGGCTATTAGAGCACCTGTGGCGTCTTTATGGCCGTTTTCTTTAGCAGACCATAGTCTGAAGCCGATTTGATCCCACATTTCATAATCTAAATCATCTGGAATCAAATATAAATTTTTCTGAAGCCGTTTTGTTAGTGCTTTTAACGATTTCTTGTCCATTTGATGCCCATTTCACTCCACAATTGATCTTAAACGGAGGAACATGGGATTGGCTTCCTTCAACTTTGAGCAATCCATTGTAATTACTCTTGGTTGCTGTTTCTTAATTTTTCTTTAGAGTTTTTCAGGAAAATAAAAATTTTTTCTCAAATGGAAAATCAGGGAGTTGGAGAAAGGGTAAGGGAAGACTACTGCAGCGCTCACCGTAACACAACCAGTGTGGTATTGTCAGCCAGCTGAAGCCCGATACCGCCATTTGCTGCAGAAGCCGCACCGGGGAGTGGCTACCCTTTCAGCCTTCCTCCTTTATCGCTCACGAGGTCTGGGAAAGCCTCCTCGATGTGACGAGTTTTCAGTCCGGTCCTCCGTCTGAGCACCCTTAGTCGCGAGGTGAAGGATCAGAAACGGTTCACCTGGGCAGGGGAAAAAAATCAAAAAATCGAAGGATGGCAATCAACCAGTGTGGGAGCTTCAAGGCCCACAGGTTGGCTGCCAAATATCGGGAGTGGATGTTAAGACCCGATAAGGGGAGGGTCAGCTACCTCAAGGGTAGCTGAGGGGTTCTGAATAGGAGCTCGAAATAAAGAGGCTGGAAATCAAGGAGGGTGAAGAAGGGCGAGCATTTATTAAGCCCACAGCACTCCCTTTTATAGGGAGGCTGTGGAACAAGCCAGAAGAAGGGGAGGAGTTTAACAAACAAGGAAAGAAATAGGAGGGGATTCCCAAACTTGGGAATTAAGGGATGGACACATAACTATAACTGGGGAAAAAGGGTGAAACAAGTACAACATGAATAATAAACGCTGCAGCAAACTTTAACCAATAGGAATATGCCTACGTGACAATTCAGAGAACCACAGAACCATAAATTTTTTTTGAGCAACTTGTAATAAAACATTTATAATAACTCGTATAACATTTTAAAACTCCATTATTTTTAAAAGTCTTTCCAAAGTCTCTTTCCTGGTATGGTAATGGGTTCTTCTTTTGTCCTGTAGCAATAAACGCTTCTCCACCTGTCATACTCTTCCTTGGTCATCTCTTGAGGGACGATTTCCTGCTCGCTACCCACAACACGTTTTGAAGGTGATCTTGAATGAATTCTTGAATAAATTATTCCCAAATCATAGCAGAGCTCTTCTTGCAGGATGCAACTGTCTGAAATCCATTCCGATCCCTGCAGAGCTTGGAAGCTAGTGTCAATAACATAGGATGACATGCCGGTGTTGAAGTAATAAGCCAGCTTAAGGGCATCGACATCAAGGCACACAGCATGGGTAGCAGATGGGAGGAGCTGGAGGCCACTGTCAGCAGGAAAGCTATGACATAATTATCATCACAGAAACATAGTTGGATGACTCATCACTGGAGTGCTGCAGAGGATGGCTCTAAGCTCTTCAGAAGGGACAAGCGAGAAAGGAGGGCCAGTGGGGTGGCTCTGTACATTAGGGAATGTTCCAACTGTACAGAGCTCAAGGAAAGTAATATGGCTGAGTGCCTGTGGGTAAAAATCAGAGGGGAGGCTAGCAAGGCTGGCATCTTGGTGGGAGACTGTCCATCTGTTACAGACCACCCAGTCAGGATGAAGATGCAGATGAAGTGTTTAGTGTCTGCCTGACATTTCATGATCACTAACCCTTGTCCTTGTGGGAGAGTATAACTTGCTGGATATCTGATGGAAACTCAGCGCAGCAGAAATGAGGAAACCTAGGGGTTTCTTGGAATGTGTGGAAGATAACTTCCCAACACAACTGCTAAGTGAGCCTGCAAGGGGGTATTCCTGGTAGACTTGCGGTTTATGAACAGAGAAGGTCTGGTGGGACATGTGGTGGTCTTGGGCACAGTGACCATGAAATGATAGAGTTTTTGAATCTTGGTCAAGTAAGAAAGGTAGTCAACTAAACCTCTGCCTTGAACTTCCTGAGGGCAGGCTTTGTCCTGTTCAGGAGATTGATTCAGAAAGGCCCTTGGTAAACAGTCCTTAATAACAAAGAGGTCCAGGAAGGCTGGACATACTTTAGGATCGAAATCTTAAATGTGCAGGATCAAGCCACCCCTTTTTGCCAAAAGACAAGCCAGCAGGTTATCACGCGTTGGGTGATAAGAAAGGCTAACTCCCAGGGAGTGTTCGAGGAAAGTGCTTGAGGCGAAGTAGGGTGAAGCAGGAGTAGCATTTATTGAAAAGAGAGCCCCTCTTTTATAGAGGAGTTATGGAAGGTTCAGGAAAAAGGGGTGGAGCCCAGCATGTAAGGGAAAGGGTAGGTGGGTATCATACAAACTTGGGCATGAGGAGGAGGAGACCAAACCGTATAGGAAAACAGGGGTGGAACAAGTGCAAACATGGAAAATACTGCACTGCAGTGAATATTAACCAATCAGAATTTAGGAATAAACTATAACATTCTGATGGAATAACAATACAAAAACTGAATTTAAAAACCATTAACCGTATAACAAAACATTTCTGTAAAATATATAAAGTCTCTGGCTTGTAATTATTCTCCTTCGTGGTATCCTTGAGCTGTAGATTTCTCTCCATCCTTCGTAGTCTTCTCACTGCAATTCACAGTTACAACCCTTGACAAGCAGGGAAGAAGACCTGCCTGACTGAAGAGAGAGCTTTCATTGGAACTCATGGAACTCACTGGGATTCAAAAGAGATTTTTCAACCTTTGGAAGAAGGGGAAGGCAACTCAGGAAGAGTACTTATTTGTATTTATATTGTTAAGTCTGTCAGCCTGACCTCTGTGTCTGGGAAGGTTGTGGAACCTTCAGATCATCTTGAGTGCAGTCTCACAACACATATAGGACACATATAGGACAATGAGGGGATCAGGCCCAACCAGCATGGGTTTAGAAAGGACAGGTCCTGCTTGACCAACCTGATCTGTTTTTATGACCAGGTAACCCAATTAGTGGATGAAGGAAAGATGATGTCTACCTGGACTTTGGTAAAGCCTTTGAAACGGTCTCCCGCACCATTTTCTGGGAGGAACTGGACTTGAATGTAATCAGTCTTCCCTGTGTTAAGAACTGGCTGAATGGCTCTGCTGGTGAATGGAGATAAATCCAGTTGTAATCTGGCCACTAGTTCCCTGGGGCTGTGTTTGGGCCAGTCCTGTTTAACATCAATGATCTGGACTAGGCGTTCAAGTGCACCCTCAGTAAATTAGTGGATAGCACCAAGTTTTGTGGCAGTGTTGATGTGCTGGAGAGTAGGAAGGCTCTGCAGAGGGGTCTGGACAGGCGGGATCAATGGGCCAAGGCCAATTGTGTGAAGTTCAGTACAGCCAAGAACTGGGTCCCATACTTGTGTGTCACAGCAACCCCAGATAGTGCTGCAGTCTTGGGGAAGAGTGGCCGGAAAGCAGCTCAGTGGAAAAGTACCTGTGGGTGCTGGTGAACAGTGGCTGAACATGAGCCAGTAGTGTGTCTAAGTGGCCAAGGCAGCCAATGGCATCCTGACCTGTATCTGCAGTAGTGTGGCCAGCAGCACTAGGGAAGTGATTGTTCCTTTGTACTTGGCGCTGGTGAGGCTATGCCTCTAGTGCTGTGTACAGTTCTGGGCCCCTCAGTTCAGGAAGGACATTGAGGTGCTGGAGCAGGTCCAGAGAAGGGTAATGGAGCTGGGGAAGGGTCTGGAGAGTAAGTCCAGTGAGGAGCTGCTGAGGGAGCTGGCTTTGTTTGGCCTGAAGAAAAGGAGTCTCAGGAGAGACCTTATTGCTCTCTACAACTACCTGAAAATAGGTTGTAGTGTGGTGGGAGTCAGCCTCTTCTCCCAGGCAGCTAGCAACAGAACAAGAGGAAATAACCTCAGGCTTGTGAGAGAGCCAGAGAATGCTGAGGATGGACATGAGGAAGAATTTCTTCACTGAGAGTGTTCTTGAACATTGGAGTGGCTTGCCTAGGGAGGTAGTAGTCAGCAGTCCTGGAGATGTTTGAGGAATGACCGGAAATGGCACTTAGTGCTGTGGTTTAGTTGACAAGGTCGACTTCAAAGGTTAGACTTGATCCTGGAGGTCTTTTCCAGCCTTAATGAATCTATTTCCATGTGAAACAAAATGAGTAATGCTAAATTTAGCAGATGATTTCCATGGCAACTGATGCTCATATAACAAATTCAGGATGATACTGTATAATGACTGGAGAATGAAGCTGAAGAAGATGCTGTCAAATGAGGCACAGCCCTGCTCAGGTTTTTTCTGTAGGCTGTGCAACGTGGCAGTGTCTTAAAAGTGGATCAGGGCAAAAAAAAATCTGTAGTTGAATCTCAGAATTCCTGATTGCTGGGTATTGTTGACACAATGTTTAAATAGTTTAAGTGTTTTATTTAGATTCTAAAATGTCAGTGCTAGACCTGAGAAAAGAACCTTTCAGCCAAACCTATTTCTGCAGTTTTCTTTAATGGATACCTTCCATATCTGAAGAGTGTAAGAGTTGGAGAAGTATGTCATGACACATTCCCAGCTTAGTCTCAATTCTGGGGCTACTGATGAGAGATTTCTTTGCAAATAGGCATGTGGATTTTTGTTTCATGAATTTTTGGGTCATCTTTGGGTCAAGCATCTTCTTTCCACTGTTTCTTGTTGCGAGGAGTACCATGGCTAAACAAGTTCCTTTATGAGAGGAAGCATCTTTTGTTTATATTAAATCTATGGTATGCTGGGATTTGCATTGAAAGAGTCTTGTTTATTTATTCACTGTTCCAGATGTTTGTAGTTCCCAGAGGTAGGATTTATACGCTACAGGATTATAGGCTAAGATTTTGATTTTGAGCCCAGTGAATTGAAATTACCACCACCACCACCTTACATAAATACTTGCTTATGATTTCTGTGAAGTAACTCAAATGTTTGATATATATCACATACAGGAGTGAAAGGAAATGTATGTGAGCTGAAAATACATCTGTTTGCAAGTATTAAAAAGGTTGCTCAAAATGGTGTTTAATAAAAGTAGTAGAACATGAATGAATTCAAGTGAAATCAAATAGAATCTGAATAAATCACATATATACAAATATTCTTTTTACTTATGGCTATTATAACAATTTAAGGTTTAAAATAGCCACTGGAGGGCTCACTGATCTTGTGTTAAATGATTAGCTTATCTTTGAAAGCCAGTACATCTGGGTTTTAGTTAAGACAGTATGAATTGATGTGCCCCCATTTGAAGAAGACTGGATGAAAGTAGAATTTTTGAAGGTAATGGGCAGAAAGTGATTATACTTTCATGTCAAAGAATAATAGTCTTGTGATTATCACCTGTGGGAACATTTATAAATGCTTGGAAGGTAGGACAATCTAAATGTCATAAAATAAAAGACAAGAATTCCCATCCCATTACGATAAAAAATGTTAAAAGTCTTCTTGTCAGACAGCAGATTTTCCCCATTTTGAGGAGCCACCTACACACAACAGATTTCCCATCCCTCCTCTTTTCTGTGTATGACACCAAAGCTTCAATTTAGTGAGTCAGGCCTTTTTTGACCACTGATAGAACTGGGATGAAATAAACCACATTTGACTGGGATGGGTTTCTCTTGGCATTTTGAATCAAGTCATTGTTTCATTGGAGTTAAACAGAAGTGTGGGAGACAATGAATTCTGCTTACACATTCTAATGTTTTATATTTTCTCCAGCCTGAATTTTGTCTTTTATTTTTTTAAGTGTCTTTCTTGGATATGTATATTATTGTCCTATCCCGAATTCAATGCAGCAAAATGGTTTATATTAAGTACGAGCATATTTCTTAAGTTCACAGTAGTATTTACCACTCGTCAGTGGGATAAACATGTGCTGAATGAAATACACTTTTCCTGGAGTGACTTTGCCAGTTGTGTGGTTATATCTTTCTTAGTGTTCCTCTAAGAGTGTATCTCCCAGAACTTCATTCAGTCTGTTGCCTTACTTTATGGAAGCTGTGTTGATTTGTTGTTCTACAACAAATGGTCCTTTTCATCTCTGATTATTTTAAAATATTTCCCTTGCACTGAATAGCCATTTGAATTCTTTCTCATGATTTTGAATACTGCATTTGGCAAGCTAATTTTATTTTTTTTTCCTTCTGCTTTCTTTTTTAAGTTCCCTGGTTATATGATTCAACTTTGTTCCTGGTGAGTCCCTTGTTCCTTTATTTTGGATACGAGAAAGTCATCTGTTGTAGGAGACACAGAGAACTTTGAGTTTGTGTTGGCAGGTAAATCTCTTATTATTCACAATTAAGTGTACACATTTTTAGTTCCTTAGTCCTCAACCCGTTTGTCTAATAATCAACTTTTTAGTCATTCATATATAGAAAAATATCCACCACTGAAACTCTTCCATTGTATTGTATCATACAGGATTTATACAGTAAATAATTTAGTAGTAATTCTGCCTGAAAATAGGTTTTGTCAGAGTGTGTCTTTCCTACTGCTCTAACTAAAAACATTGGTCAAATGCACCTCTGCATTTCATTCAGGGCATTTGTTCATGGAGCTGTCTTGCTAATCTGACACACAAACATCCTTCTTCAGGTAATTTCACCGCTAAAAATGGTGTATATTTGAAATACACTCAGCTTGAGATATTGTCCTGTTTTTTAAGCAGCATCCCTTTATCTAAAGAAGGGGATTGCCTCTGCCCTAAACTATTCAAATTAGAACAATAGAGAACCTACCTTCTATTAATTTTTTCTAAGAATATCCTGTCCTATCCTATCCTATCCTATCCTATCCTATCCTATCCTATCCTATCCTATCCTATCCTATCCTATCCTATCCTATCCTATCCTAATCCTGTCCTATCCTACCTTAGCCATACTTGAATTTTACATCATTACATGCATGCATTTACAGCTTACCACTAAAAAAAAGTTCAGCAAATTCACAGAAAAGAAACACAGGCAAACTGATTCATCTTGCTTTACAAGTATTAAACCTTAATGACTTGTTTTTAGCAGAATATCAGCAATGTTGTCATGGATACTGAGTCAGGTCCTGTTTTGCCATCTTGCAGGTGTGCTAAAAATGGGATTTTCCCTTCCCACCTGTTAACCATTCGTGTGTACTTCATTGAGGGTCCACTGAAATCAGTGAAAAGTCTCAGGAGATTTTGGGCTGGGATCTAAGGGAACAATAGAATGCCAGGAAATACTCTGTTTCATAATAGTTTTCAGGTATTTTGCACATCTTATTCCACTGTTGAAAATTAGATGCATGTTGTGAGCTTGCTGTTGTGCTGGAGCACACCAAACTACAAACTTGTGCTGGTTTAGTCTGGGAGTGCAGGTCCTGCATCTTGGTGTTCCTCCCACAGTAATCTGTCATCACTGTAAGAGAGGCATGCAGGTTCCAGATACTAGGCCTTGGGACTACTTTTTTTTTTTTTAAACAAATTTTAAAAACTTTTATTTCAGGTAGAATCTTTTTATCAGAGGTTCAAAGTGTGAACTGACAACAGATTTGGGAATCATTTTCTTATACTGTTGTATTCACTGATGCATTCATCTTGTTCCATGAGTCATGGGAGGATGGACCCCCTTTCGGTGGACCTGATGCAGTGGCTGAGTCAGTGCAGCTGCCAGTGATCCCCTCCTACTGGTGACAGTGGTGAGAAGAGGCTCACAGGCAGCACTATGGGGAGGATGTGCTAGGGTCAACTCCAGACTGCAGGAACTACTTCCAGGTGGGTCTGGCCTGAGCTGCACTCCCCTTTGTGTCACAGGCATGCATGTGCCTTGCCCAGGACCCTGTACCTGCTGTCTGTGCCATCACATTGGACTCCCAGCACTCCTTCCCTTAGGGAGCTGTTGTTCCTTCCTTTTCCCTGACACTAAAATTTGTCAGCTGTATTTAGATCTGTCATCTCTGTAATATCTCTTTTGGTCTTCTTTTTTCATTTTCCCTTCTCCCTAGGCATTTTTTCCAACTCACCTTCCCCTCTAGGCTGCTGCAGTAGGCTGGCTTTCTGACACAGTGGTGTCACTCTTCATGCCACTCACCCTACCTGCTGTACAACATGGAGCTGGTGCCTGCATAATTCTCCCTCTTCAGCCTCAGGGCAGAGGTTATACAATGCACTTCATCTGGAAATACTGCTGGTAATTCATACTTTATGAAGTAAAAAAAACCCAACTATACTCATTGCTGGACATACTGATTTTAATCTTAGACGAAACATTAAAGGCTGTGGAAAATGATAGCTTGATTTTTTGTGAAGACAGAAGAAAAAATGCTTATTTGTCTCTACATGCCTTCTGGAAAGAGGTGTTTGATAACATAACCATTTCAGTGCCAGTGCTTGGCAGGCCAGAGGGATGGGAATGCTGTTATAGTTTCAGAATCTAATGGAATTTTTCTTTCCCCACCCTCAGAATGAGGAGCAAATTGTTCTACCTTAGCCTATTTGCCTCTAACAAAAGAAGCAAGAGGACCGGTGATTTAAGGTGGGCGAGAAACGCAAACACTGGTTTGGGCAGTTGGCAGTTGAGATACGGCGGAGAGAGAAATCCCCAAGTTTGGTTTCTTTCTTTGCCTTTCCTGCTGTTTCTTTGTCCCCGTACCTGGATTTTACGGAGCCTTTTTTGGATTGGTTTTCTTTTTTGACTTTTGCCAGAGAGAGAGAGAACGCGACATCACTAGCTGGGAGGCTCTTACATCGGGCCTT
>VXAU01001439.1:92583-101784 GCA_013399695.1 Formicarius rufipectus | reverse complement strand
GGAGGAGGTTTACCATTCACAGACAGCAAAAACACAGAGTATTTAGGAACATGGGTGTCTTGAATTTTATACTCACTTGAGAGCAAACACTAAGTTTGCAATTCTCACTGTTTCATTGTTGACCATGTAGTACTCCTGTGTCACAAAGAACCTCCAGCACTGATTTGATCAGAGAGCACAACATTTCAGCTCAGGTTATGATTAATAAGTGCTATAATTTAGCTAAGGGCCTTAGACTACAGCAAATAAAGTAAAAGTACATTTCTGTATAAGAAGACACAGAAGAAAAGTCAGATCAGGGGAAAAAACACAAACAGGTGAAATAGATGAAAAAAAATTCTTTCAAATTCCATTTCATTTAAAATTGAAAAAAAATATGGGTTTATCATGTTTTCAGCTACATAAGGCCAACTTGAAAAAAATATAAATAAAGCTTTGCCAGGGCCAGAATTACATACTTTTGTGATCTGCAACCTGTTACAGTCTTTCTGTGTGGTACTTCCTGAAATAAACCTATTAATGAAGAAAAATAATAATCCTCTTCCCTATTATGCTTTCAATGTCATATCCTAATGTCTCTTTGTGGAAGCCACTGTGCCAGTCCAGCATCACTTCATATGAATTATAATTTTCAATCTGCTCCTAATCCAGATGATTTTACAAAACAAACAAATGAACCAAATGAACCAAACCAAACTAACAAAAAAAAAACTCCAAAAAAACCCAACACCCTGGACTTCAGGTGGGATAGGGGAGGGAAACTCTCTAAAGCCTTAGAAGGTCAATTTTATTTTCAATTTAGTTGATTAAAATCTGTAAACAGACAGCACAGTGAAGACATTGGCAGAGATTTGTAATGATGAAGCGGACCCAAACAGCATTTCTGGTAACAGAAACTTGCACAAACTTACTTGATATACCAGGGTAAAAAATGAGACAGCTCACAATAAGTACATTAGACAAAGAACAAGTTTTGAAAATCATCCCTTCTTATAAATCAGTGTATAACATGTTTCTCATTAAAAAATTAATTTACAGGTTTCTTGTGGTTTTAGTATAATGAAGAATAAGTTATTTCACAATGTCAGCATCAAAACTACAATACAATTAAAAACTCATAGAAAGAGCTGCCACTGATTCAGTCACTGAATACAGATATTGTCAATTGAATATTTCTACACTTTATCATTCAACAATCTCTTATTTTGTAGAAAAGCTGTTAAAGCCAGATTTGAATTCAGAGACTCTTAATAAAAAAGCAGGATTGTTTGGACTCACTATTTAAAGATACTTCATAGCTTTTTTGTTTATCTATTTGCTTGTTTGTTTTTAATCTACCTATGAACTTCCCAAAGCTTCAGGTGGATGAATGAGGATGCACTACCACTGAATCTGCTTCCACTGAACGTTACTTTAGCAAGTGAGAGCATCATCCCTTAGGTGCTCTCTAGGCAATGCATGCTACTTACAATGAAGAGAGTGGCCTGAAGAGGCTGGTTTTCAGCTTCTCATTTTAGCTATTAAACTCTCAACTCACTAATTTTACAGTCAATGTGTACTTTACCAATATCTTATCAGTACAACACACTGAAGGTATACTGTTGAAGACAACCCTCTGAATTAGGCTATTGAAAACCTCTAGTAGGTTATCAATTAAAAGTATGAAGTGTTAACCATGTCTATGTACTTTTAAAATCATCTACTTAGTTATGAATTACAGAAACTTCCTTTAAAAAAACCCAGAACACTCATTGCACCCTGAGAGAATATGTGAAATTCTTAGAGAAGCAGCACAGAACAGATACAGAGAGTAGATACCTAGCGAAAATGAACACTGAGATTCCCAACTTGGACTTTTTGCATGCAGTACAGATCATGGAAACTGATGCTGCAGAAAATACACTTACATTAACTTTGGAACAATTTTTATTTAGGAAAGTCTACTGTCTGCATTTGTGTGGTGTTCTTCCACATGGGAAAATACAGAGGACAGAAGCTCAACTGTTCAAATTATTTTTCATTATGAAGAATCGTATCTGAAGAATAATTCAAAAGTTCCACAAGTGGATCTTTTTTACAGTAGAGCAAAACTGCTTTACTAGTATTTGTATATCCTACATGGTACAGAGAGAACTTACCAAACCAAAAAAGAAAAACAAAAAATATACCCACAGTCCTAGTAGTTGACTTCAAGCTAGCTATGGTTTGGGATTTTCATGATGGGAGAGAAGTCACTTTACTGTTGCCTCAGTTTGAGACAATTTAGTGTGGCAGAGACCTCAGACAGAAGTCCCTTCTCTCAAACTCAATACCCCTGGTTTCTCCAATACAGAGAGAGATCAAATACACCCTGAAGTAAGTGAAAAAAAATAACTCTTTACCAAGAAGAATGCGAATAACTCTGATAAAACCAGGCTAAACCAACCAATGATGAGAAATTTCCTGAGCCCCGCCCACTGGACCAAATCAAGACAGTGGCCTGCCTCCTCCATCCACAAAAAAACACATGTGGCTCCAGGACAGAGACAAAATGGCAGCCCTTCCACCTGCCCCATGCCCAGAAAACTTGGCAGGAATTGTTGAAGAGTCATCTTTGGCAGAAAACAGGGCATAACTGGGATTCGATACCAGAAGATACTCATAGTGCTGGAGTGAGGCTGCAAGGCTGGTACAGACAGCTGGAGCAGGGCTGCTGACACCCCTTGCATGGCAAGACACTGGTTGGACCCAGCAATAAGGCTTGGTTGTTTGAATTTCAATGTTTGTTGGTCAAAGTGATGGTTGTAGTCCTATCAAAGTTATGGTCACAGACTGGATCTGTTGAGGTGGTGGTGGAAACCCTGGATTGTTGGAACCTGTGCTGGTTTTCAGACTAAGGAGTTAGAAGCAATTTCCATGACAGAAGTGTCAATGATAACAATAGAATCTGCTAGATGACCTTGGCTAACAGCAAACTGAGAGAAGAAGCCTGCTCATATTGAGTGGAATGATACAAGTGAAGGGTTCTATTAATAGAGTTAAAATTAGGATAGATAAGCACTACATGAATTCACAAAAAAATGCAAAATATATCTTGGTTGATACTTAGCTATAGCTGTGTGCTGTTAGATAGTTTCTATGGACTGCATTAGTTTTAGAAAATATGTATAAGTGTGTGTTAATATAGTCCTTTCTTATACTCTTGAAATCCTTATGCAGGGGAACTTAAAGATGCAAGAATGTAAACATTTAGTGCCTTTTCTGCCTTTCTGCCATTCCTGAGTAGAACTGTAACTTTAGACGAGGAGGAATAAACTCTCATTTTTGTTTTTTGATGCAGTCAGGTTGTCTTATTAATAGCTAAGACTTACAAGCCTCTTACTGAGACACTAAAACTGTGTCTGCGCACAAATTTGTCGGCTACACCGGTTAATGATGGTGTGTTATATTAATTATGGGCTCAAACCAGCTGACGTATGGGGGGGTTGGTGGAGGAGAGGCAAGTGGGAAGGGGCAAGCTGAATTTCATGCAGGTTGGGTAATGCCCTATCCCAGATCTCAGCCTCTTCATACCTCACTTAGCATCCCCGGAGAAGCTGTCAGTCAAAACCAGCCCAGGAGCACTCCCATATCATACCAGAAGTCCTGTCTGGGGTCAGGGTGTGTGGCCACAAGGAGGCTATATCTAATAAAAACAGCAACATGTGGTCTCCATGCTTGTTTGTAGCCTGCCACCTGGACGCATGGAAGCTGCACTTTCACAGGACTCCAGTGATAGCTGTATTTTTCTCTTTTTCTCTCTTCTCCTAATTTCCTTTCTTGATATTTTGGGTAACTTAGCACCAGGTGGATTTGATTTTACTAAGTTTTATGGGTTAGCAAGTGCTAGGATAGTGCTTTGTAGAATGCTTTATTTAGGTTGTATGTTACCTTTTAAACTTCTGCCAAAAGCTCTATTTTCTAAAGTTTACCAGTTAGAGTACCTCCTGAGAATACATCTGTGCTCTCTCTTAGGTTTTTGAAATAACTGAGGGGGTTTATAATATGGGACCATTTTTGGAGCCTTGAATATTTTTAAAGTAAAACCCTTTTGGTGGCTGGTAGCTCAGAGGCTGGGGTTTTACAGAGGAAAGCCCAGAAACACAGAGTGGTCATATGCTGGGGATATGCTGTAAAACTCCTCTGGGGAGTTTTACATTGGGTGGTGTAATGCTTTGAGTCAAAGGATGCTTCAAGAGTCTTTGATGCCTTCTAAGATGTTGAGTCTAAGATGTTGCAGCTACCTCTTACCATCAGTGCAGCTGAGTCCATTATGGCCCATTATGACTAATCAACAAGAGGTGATTATCTTCAGATTGGCCGTGAATATTCCAGGGAGTTATCACAGCTGAGTCATCGGTATAAAGAAATAGTACCCCACCTCACAGGATTTGCCTCTTCCCTTTCCTTGTTTAACACCGAGTTTGTAAGCCTGAGCCATATCATATGCGCACCTGCAGCCCCTGGCCAAGTGGCTGCTCATGCACACTGTTAGCAGAGCACTCTTGATGGACCCATGAGCACCAATGCTCCAGTCACTCACAGCACCTGGGTGGTTACTGCAAGTGGTCGAATGTTTTGTTTGAGCTATTAATCACTAACAGTTCAGGCTCCTTAAAGGCAAAACACCAGAAAGCCAAAAAGGAATAGTCAGTAAAAATAGAAGAGGTAGATACCAGAATTTTTGTGCAACCCAGCACAACTGTGCAAGAAAAAAAAAAAAAAAAAAAAAAAGGAGGTAACTACTTGAACCAGTCGTTTAATACCTGTCTTAAACCTCTTCTGTATTTCTGAGTAAAATATATAAAAGAAAGTACTTTTTCTTAGAATTAATTTAAAAAAAAAAGTGGATTGCACAGCAGTTGTAGAACACTCACAGAAAATATACTTCAATAGATTAGAATTCATGCATGTGTCCATTTCTCAGTAAAAATTTACCCATGTAGGTTCATGACTTTTTCCATGTAAAATTCATATGTATATTTGTTAAAAATGCCATATTGTTTAATAAAAACCAAGTAAAATGTATATGACTCTACTAAAGACTGAGCAGATGGTTTAGAAGGTATTTCATTCTGAGGGTTACAGTAAATCTGAGTTCCAAAACAGAAGTTTCTAGAATTTTCATTCATGCAAAAAGTATTTAGAGTGAATGTATCATGGCTAGACTTCGCGAACAAAGATTTGGGAGGGTTTTTACCCATGCAAAGTGGGTGACTCCCTCAAGCCTGTGCAGTGGATTTTTTAGGTGAGGCACAGCATGTGCAGAACCGGCCCCACCGTTTACTCCTGAGGTTCATCTGCCATGGCCTAGCAAGCTTGGACGGTGACAGCGAGGTCCTCAGGATGTAGGTTTTGAAGTCAGAGTTGTCGTTCTCCTATGATGGTTGCCAGGCGGCTGACGAGCCCATCCTGCCCGAGGCAAATGTGGCATTGGCTGGGAATCGAATCCAGGTCCCCCATGTGACAGGCGAGAATTCTACCACTGAACCACCAATGCTGCCCAGTGAATGTATAAAGGAGCTAGTAATAGCATCCAAATCAGGAGATTTCCAACCTTAACTTAAATACTTTAATTTATTATTTTTAAAAAATCCCTTTAAATATTTTTAAATCTGTTTAAATATCACACACTCAATTTGAATTGTTTTGTAGAAGTTTGAGGTAATATAATGATAAAGTATTCCTTTGAAGGTGAGAACATGGTGCTGAAAGTGAATAACTGTTCTGAGAGACCTGGCCTTCTCAATGTCAAGGCTGCGTGCCTTTACAAGATCTCTACTGTTCACTGCTAATGAAGTATCAAGGAGCACATCAAATAACCATGAGAGAAGATGAAGTTAAAAGACAAGAATATAGTTTTAGCCAAAGAATAAAAAATAGCGCAGCCTATCCATCTTTTTTTGCTAATTTTTAATCCTAGGAAAGAAACTATTATATTATGTAACACTGAAATTAGATTTTCATTCTATCAAATAAGTTTTACATCTACATTTATAAAACATAGACCATTATTATTTATAATTAAGTCAATATACATTTTAGCAGTAGCTAATAATAATAATGGCACGTACTTGTATTATTAGTTAAGAAATATCTATTGTGTAGCTGTCTTTAATTTAAAGATTTAAATTCAAGCAAAAATATAGTGGCTTTAAGAAAAGCTTTATTCAACAAACTGCTGTTTTGTAAATTGCACTTTTGTGTGTGTTACTCTGATGAACTGATTATACTATATCCTTCAGAAATATATTGAAGGCCTATTTTGATTTTTATCTAATCTTTTATAGTGCCTAAAAGAAACATGCAATATAAAATATGTGGCTGGGATTTACTTCACTAACCCACTTATGTTAAACATATCTTTTCTTATCAAATCCTATATGTTTTACATGCATCAAAAAATAATTACAGCAACATATTAATATTGCTAAGAGACTTAATATAGGCACTCTGTGGAATAACATTACAGCCATAACTCAGATCTTGTTATCTTTGGGAAAAAAAAAAGCAGATATTGTTACAGGAGTAAAAGTATACAGTATGTGTCTAATCAAGAGAAGAATTTTAAATAAATCCCTTAAGAGGTCTCAAATATAATGAACTTAATGAAAATTAGCACAGTGTGAAACAGCAGAAATGGAATCACAAGCAGTATAAATCAGTGCTTGGGCTGGGAGTTCTTAAAAGCGCATACTATAATTTTGAAAACAATTATCTTAAGAGGTCTTAATTATGAAAGAGCAATAAAGTTGTTATAGCCATTCTCTACAGTGCTCCACTTCACCTTTTTATTGAATTATTAAAACACAAATAATGTGCTTTGGGCTGGATGACGTCCATTTTTGTTAACATGATCTCTCTGTAATAAGGCAAGGTCACCAAACAGAAGCCAAGATAGTAGCAAAGAGGCTAGGCAACTTAAAAATTCATTCAAGTATAACATCAGCAAGGTAAGGATTAAGCTCAATTATTAGACATAAAAGAGAATATATTTTTCTCCCTTTCATCATAATTCTGATTACTAGTGACAATTTTGATACAGTGAGTGTTGGATGGCTTATTACTCAGATTTCTTCCTGTTTATAGGGCAGACTATCAGATACACTCTTGAATTATAAAAAAATACAAAGACTGCCCACTATTTACCTACTTGTGTATTTTTACTTGCACTGAACAAGCCTAAGCAGAATTTATCACCTTTCAAAAATAATTTTGAAAATATTTTCATTCTGCATTTATTTAGAGAGTTTAAGAAGATGGCATTATTTCACTTTTAAAGACTGGTTTTGTTTCAAAACTGTCTTTACAAAAAATTGCACCAGTGTTCTAGATTAAAAAGTAATTAACGTGGAGCAGGATATGAAATTTATAATCCTTATGCAAGACTTATTTTTGTCTTGTCCTGGTAATGCATAATAATACTAAATACTAAAATCATAAATAATACTAAAATCAAAATAATATACAGTAACACTAAAATCACAACATAATCTTGGTCATTGTTTTAATTAGCAACAGAAACATAATTATACAAGTCACCTTACAAAGGCAACAGGATTTCACCCCAAGGAACCTCAATATTATTGTTTTTCAGAAAGCCTGTCTAGAATGCAGAACTGACTCCTTCATGTGCTGTGTATCTTGATCTGAATGAAGAAATTACCTTTAAGAGGCAGTTAAGTCCCAGTTACGGCTGCAGGGATTTGTGGCTATGGAATGCATTTCATTTTGACTCATTCTAGAGATTTCAGAGGAGAGTATTTTTGGTTTTTGCTCTGAATCTGAAAAAAAAAAATATATTACTGCAGGGATACACTGAAGCCAGGGCTTCAGTTTGCAGGATCAAATTCTTTACTGTGCAAGGAAACCTTCTACATGATTTCAATTCCACTAAACATCACAAGAAAACAGTTCCCTGGAGTATTTAGCTGAATAAAATGAAAAGTTTGGGCCTTCTTTATCAGATATAATGATATCTTCAGTATAAAAAAAAAAAAAAATCTATTATATTTAACTCAGATTACCAAGTGAAGCACTCTGGCAGCACCTTCTTTAGCATGGATATTTGCTCCCAAAAGGCCTGCTTGTCTGCAGACATTTTATTGCTCCTGCACAGTTGCATTTGCTAACTTGACCAACCAGCTTGATTCTTCAAAACCCCAAAACTACCTAAGACCAGGTTTGTCCCTCCTTCCAAGAGTACAGTTGCTTATATTTTAGCCTGCTTGTACTTTTTTATCTCTTATACTTCAGGAGAGTTCTGTTTGTGATTTAAGAGTGCTTTGTGTATATAATTAGCATCACATTTTAATTATCTTTTCTACAAACTATACAAAAAAAGAGCCTCTTCATGGGATAGTTCTACAAATTTCTCCTAATTTTGTATATCTCTTAGGAAAACAGTAACCAGAAATTATTCAGGTATCTCTAGGAAGGTATATTTTTATCTGTTCCCGTTTTTATATACCTTAATGGTCCATTCAGCTAGCTCCTTGATACCCTCAATTCACAATCATGTAAGAGTGGAGTTAATTGGAGGCCAAGTACCCTGTGCTATTTGTCTTTTAATCAACAAAATCTAGTACTTTACTCATTTTCTTTGTTTGCTTCTGAGCAGTTTCTCGTAATTTTATTTTTCTTTTCAAAAGTGTTTTATGCTAGAAGCCCAACAAATTCTTTAAAAAGGTTTTTGTTATCTTCTGTTGATTGGCATTGTGCAAGTACTATTGACAAGTAGAAAAGATCAAAGTATTTAAGATTTTGAATTTTCCTTTCCATTGAGTATTTTCCTAATCGTTTATTCAAAAATAATAAAAATATTCATGTATTCATTTATTACTATGTAATTTTCCTAGCTGTGCAGGTTATCTTCTAGAATAATTCTATACATTAAAATGTTCTACCAAATCATATAGGGGAACAGTAGCTCCCCTATTGCTACATTTTAACTTCATTTAAAGCAATTTTTGGGGAAATATAGTGACTATAAATTTCCATGCAACTTCATCAAATCTATGCAGTGTAACAACACAATGCCAGACTGTATTCAGACCTGTATAAGTCTAAAGGTACAGTTCCCTTGAAGACAGCACATTTTTATTATAAATTATTCAGCACTCTTTTCCCCACTCAGTGACAAATCAATGACTACCATTTCACCACTTAATTACCTTTATAATC
>VXAU01001439.1:70083-87583 GCA_013399695.1 Formicarius rufipectus | reverse complement strand
TTGTGGGTAATGACAGATTTAGAACACAAAGTAATTTTTAAGATTTCCAACAATGTGTCAGCTACAGGACTGACTGATTTTGGTAACTAAGTAAATGTGGCTACGTAATCCAGAAAGGAGACCTGTGTACAAAAGAAAAAAGGCTGAAGGAAAAACTTTCAGGTCTGTTTCTTGAGGCTGTAAATCAGAGGTTAGCAATGCAACTGAAACTTATGAGAATTTTATGGATGTGATCAGAAACTAATTGTTTTATTTGGAGTTTTTGTATGTTATTGAGTTGCCCATTAAGTCAGACTAGGAATCAAAGTAGGAATTGGATTTTACATCTGTTTACGTAAACTGTTTTTCAAATGAGTTCCCAGTGATTAAGCAGGAAATAAGATTTTTACTCTTGCATAATATGTAGAGGTTTTGACAGTCCTTTAAATAATCAGAAGAATTTACACAATTGAAATAAGAATCTTAACACCAGGTAAAAGGTCATTGAGGTAGAGATAAATCCGGTTCTTGTACTTATGCATGGTAATTAAAGCTATGAAAACAGGTTAGTTTGTTGAGAGGAATATATAAAATATTGCAAGTCAACAGTGGACACCCAACCTCCCTGACCTTCCATGAATGCTAAGCAAGTTATTGAAGACATCAGTGAATTCAGGGCTCTCTAGTGCTACTAAAGTATATGTCTATTATTATGTAAAGAAAGAAGTTTTACTGATTCTACACTCACACAACTAAATACCAACACCCATTCTGACAGGAAAAAAAAAAAAAAAAAGTACCAAATCAGAGGAATATGGCATTAAACCCAGTGCAATAACCGTAATTAGGGAAATGTGTAGAAAAGTGAAGACATGGAAGCAGACCTTTGACCTTGTGTTAAAGCATTGCCAAAACTATAGCAGTGATCTGGAGCAAGAAAGGATCTCTGCATTTAAGATGCTGAGATACCTTAGCAGAAGAGCACCAGAGCCTAAAAAGGGGCACTCTTGTCTTGCATGAAATTATATTTGAAAGTAACTCTTCAAAAGGAAGTTCATCATAAAGTATATATAGGTGTCATTCTTTGATAAAAAGAGCAAAATCAAGATTTCCTATTGCTGTGATATCCAGTTTGATTATATCTTCATTCACAATACACAGATAACACAGTGCTCTAAGTGACAACCAGAGTAAAACTTGTCTGTGGTTATGTGCTAGAAGCTGACAATGTGTTATTAATAAATTACATGGCTGAAAATGAAGTCTGTCGTTTCTACCATTAAGTGATGCATTTGAGCATGTGGACTCAAACTGAAATTGCATGACTTTTACAATACAAAACAAATGTTTATTTTTTTGCATTTTCTCTATATATGTTTATTTAGTTATGATTCAGTTTTGTAATATCATTTTACTTTTCTGAGTAAACTAGAATTCATAGCTTATGAAACAAGAGAAGGTGAAGTCTAAGGTAACATGCTTGTCATGGTCAGAAAAGAGATGCCTGCTACATGCATATATTTTGCAGTCTCAAGAGCATAATTGATTTTATTTCTACACATGTATATACAAAGACATAAATAGATATAAGAATATTACAAGGGAATTATAAATTAGATACCTTAGTCATAATTGGCTTTCAACAAAATTTGATCATCCCTTTAACTTCTTGAAAATTTAGGTTGTGCTTTCTGGACAACTGAAATTCCTTTTACATCAGGGAAGGTAAACTTCTACTTCTGGTTCTACATGAACTGGAGTAATCATCACAGTCACTACTGCTTCAGGATTTTTTTTCTTCATTTCAGTCCAAACAGTCACTTTGGTAGAAGAATCATTTAAATATTGGAGAATTAATTTTAAGTAGGCATTGACATGAGAAAAGTTCTGAAATTGTACTGGAAATTTTGAATCACTCAGACTTTTCTGTGTTTCTGATAACTGTTGTGATTTTTTCTTCATATATTAACTGATTTTGTTCTGGAACATAATGACAAATTTTAATTCACATGCCTAAACTTTATATGCTAACTTTATATTTCTTTGCATTAGCTTTACTTTCCCCATTTTAGTAAAAAAAAAAAGAAAAAAAAAAAGAAAAAAAAAGAAAACAGAAAAAAAAAAAAGGTAAGCCATATCTAACACATCTGTTAAACTTTCCCAAGGTCATTGGCCTGTCTTTTTCTGCTTCTTAATAAAGTACTCATTTTTCTTAGCTTCCTGTCAGTATACCATGATATCCTTCACATCTGCCTGTGACTTTGCTTTTATTAACAGAAAATACAGCCATAGCTTTACTGTCATGTGTACTATAAAGACAGGATTTTCAAGAGATGTGACAGCTCTCATATTTCCCAAAGTATTCTCAATGTAACACAGAAATCGTTTATTAGAGTTAAGTAGTGACTGTCTCTCCAGCTTGAATAATGAAGTCCTCTAGGTCAATATTTTATACAAGGATGCATTTAAGGAAGGATTCCTCTCCAGTCTAGCACTAAAACAATGGGTGTCATAATAGAAGTCTATGTGTTATCAATCTTAGATGCCGCTACAATCAATCTAATTCTTTGAGCAACAAAAATAGAATGTTAATGTGTTAAATCAAGAATTTTCTTTTTCCAAAATGTTTATAAAAGAACATAATAAAATTATTGATAGATACCAGCTCTGCTGTGCAATGTAGAATAAATTTAACCTTCTTGAACAGTGCTTTAATTTGCAGATTTACATCTGTTACCTGTGAAACAAATACCTACAAGGTGTGGCAACATAATTTTTGAGGATTATACAGCCACCCAAGTAAAACTGAGTGTTCACTGATAATATTTTTTCCCATATAAAATTCTCAAATTTACTACAAATTTAAAGTTTACCCATCATTAACCAGTATGCAAAGCACAGTTCTTGAAACAAGATCTTTTCTTGTCATTTTCATGGAACATAAAATAAGAGCATGAACTTCAAACAAATAATTGGAAAATAACTTGCAATTTTAACAGCAGATGCTGTAAACAACACCCAGCATAGATATCTAATAAAAAATACACTAACCTTGCAAACACTTGAAATAATGAATAAACTTTTTCATATGAACAATCCTGCAAATTTCAGCCACTCATATACTTAAGCTATTTTTTTCATCCTAATGGATATAGAAATTTTCTGTATCAGTTCTTAGCAAAACATCTTTGATATACTTGGTGTATTTCAGATCACTTTATTTTAGTAGCAAAACAACTCTAACACAGAACAGAAAACAAAAAACTTGATCACAGTCTTGTAGCTTTTTGTTTGTGTGTTACTTGGAGTTGTTCTATATCTTCGATTAAAAGCCCCAAAATGTAGAATAGTTAGTCATAGGATGGATTCCAAGGTCAAGATTAAATTTATAATTCAGCATTGAAGGTAATTCTACTGTTTTCTGTTTTAATTATATGGGACAGTGTAAAAACAGTGCCAAAATCAAGCAATAATTAAAACAGATTTGAAATCCAAGTACTGGATGAGTCTTATTGAAATTGCATCTAAAAGCATCATTTACATGCTTTTAAGTCTCTGTTGGTTGTAATTTCACGACATTCTCTGCTGCATGACTCATATTAGAAGACAGACTGTCCTTCCTGTGCAACATAAAAAGGTCCTTCAATTATTG
The DNA here is from genome assembly GCA_013399695.1 of Formicarius rufipectus. Classification (NCBI taxonomy): domain Eukaryota; kingdom Metazoa; phylum Chordata; class Aves; order Passeriformes; family Formicariidae; genus Formicarius; species Formicarius rufipectus. The sequence goes on along the minus strand of VXAU01001439.1, from coordinate 83,952 downwards.
TCTGACTGTAAATAAGACTGAAGGAAAAATGGAAATACATGGAAAATGAGGAGAACTGGGGATAGAGGAAAAAGGTGCTTTTTCTTCTTGAGAGATCCACTCCAACTAGACCATTTCTGACTACAGCGTAAAGCTGTTCTAGTATCTCAGAGAGTAAAGATTCTCTTACAGCTTCTACTAAAAAAGTAGGAAGAGATCAATTTGAAACTGATGAACACTTATTTTTAGTCATATACTTCCCCAAGCACACACATTCAGGTAGATATAAATTCAAACTCTTAACACTACTAATATTAAATACACTACAACTTCATGTGATAAACTGATCTCCTTCTGACTGACTGGGCGGAGGAACTGGTGTTGCTCCTTTCCCAGAGTGAGAAGAAGCATTCACCGATACATTAAGATGACAACAAAATTCTTGATATTAACTTATTCATTGATCTTTAAAGTGTATCACAAACATCTCCCGAGTACTTCACCAAAGTCACTTACATTGTACAGATATGTAAATTGATCTGTTGAACTTGAGGGACTAACCTAAGGGTACGGAATGAATATGTATCTTATCAGGATTAGATTTCAGAAGTCTCCTGCTTGAACCTCTGTTCATACTCTAATGCTTTTCAAGATTAATGAATTATAGGTTTTAAGAATAAGTGTAAGAGTGAATTAATAAGTTATAGGGAGACATGATCACAGTCTTGATTCACCCTCAAAACTTGCTTATTCCTACCTAGTACACTTACAAGACTCTTAATAGCTTAGAACAAATGTAGTTCTAAGTGTATGCTATTGAGATAATTCAGGTTCTACCTTGAACCATGAAGGAAAACCTTTGCAAGTATCCTCCTGCCAATTGACTCTACAATCAATTTCATTTCAAAGCAGAGGGTTTTCTTCTCTGTGTTCTGTTTTGGAAGTAATTACACTTGCATATTACCTTAGAGAAACTCCATGTGAAAGGGGGTTTGAAATGACGAGCAAATGAACACATACACATTGTACACCTACATAGATAAATACATACTCTAAGAAAATTAAAGCAGCTAAAACAGTAGCCTTACTCTACTTGAAGTCCTTGCTCATCTCAAAATAATCAAATGCACTGAGATCACTGCAAAACTAAAGGCTGAAAAATAAACACTCTCCTTGCTCTCTAACATAGAAACATAAACCTTTTGTAAATAATACCAGATTAATATATATTTTTCTTACGGCAAACTCTACTATCAAAATAGCTTCAAACTCTGCTCTCTGTTTTCTGGATCTTCAATGGTCTCTTACCCAAATTTCTCTTCTGAAGGAACAGATATTTGTGAGGACATAAGAAGCTCTTTTTTTTTTTTTTTTCTCTAATGAAAGTTATCCAACCATCCCCAAACTACAGTCCATCAGAAAATGTTTCATTTTGCCCTTGCAAAGCGCAGGTTAGAAATCTGTATTTTTCTGACACTTTGTCAGTTCTGGAAGAATTGAATTGGCATGAGTGGTTAGTACTTGTTTTGTCTAAAATAACCATCTCCCTTATTCATCCCCAGTGGGGTCAAGTGTGCAGCTGAATGATCAGATGAGAGTTAACAGAGGGTAACTGACTCTTGGCTTACTAAAATACCCAAAGCAACAATAAAAGTATCACATGAGAATCTACAAAATGAGAGAGACTATTATAATTCATAGGACATTTTGTTGAAACTAATATATAAGCTAATTCTAATCAAACACTCCAAGAAGTAAGTTTCAGACTGCCTGGTTCCTGGAAAGAAAAAGTCACGTTGGAACTAATATTGCTTGTTTATAAAGCATCGTATAACTATAACCAAATACCATGATTACCCTATTTTTTCCCCAGTGGGTAAGTTTTTGAAAAAGTAACACTGTTCTTTTTTTAGTCTTGACAGCTATAGAGTTTCCTAGAGCTATGGGTTCTGACCTTAGACTAGTGTAATTTTAAGAGAATTCCTCACTCTTCCTTTCTTACCTTGTCTTCCAACCTGCCATAATCTTCTAATGCTTCAAAATATTCTATAATATTAAAAATGTATTAAATGGACAGTGAGTTCATAGACAAGTTAAATCTGACATGTACAATTTCAGAACCTGGCCTTTATGACAAATACTGTCACCATTTCTGTAAAATTTTTCCTACAATAAAATTTAGTCTAAGCAAATTTTAAATCACTGTATTATTCTAAATTTTATCTGATGGTAATCACAAACTAAAACAAGAGCAGAGGACATTATCATGTAAGAATATCTCCATTGCCTCAAGATATATAAAAGCAACTAATATGTCAGCCTGACTCCCTTAAATTCTCTAGATACAACTCTTTTCATTACACCCTTACATAATCTAATTTTGTCAAGATATTGACTAACCCGGAACAGAAACTGTGGCTCAGATAATGATACATTGCAAATCAGAAAATAATATTTTTCTAAACAAGAAGATGGGGGAAAAAAGAGTGCATATAGGAGGGAATACTTCATCAGCTGACTGCAATAGTCACTTTCAATGAATATCAGAAGAAATTCCTGATATTGTATATTATTTTTAGTCAGATAAGTGCTGAAGAAAGTATCCTGGTTAGAATCCTAACTCCAAACTCTAAAGCTAAGATCTATGCTCTGAAACTTAGAACATTGTAATAATTTAAATCCATTGTATTTTAATATTACTAGTCTTACATTCTGACCATCTTTGAAACAGGTTGCAAAGGAAGGACTTGTAATTTGCCTCAGTCAAGAAGTGCTGCATACAAAAATACAATGAGAAAAACTTTGTAGTTAATGTCTTTATACCATGATTGTTTAATTTCTTTTTACTCTTTCAGGAGTCAATGTGATTTTGCTGTATAGCACTATCTAAGTTTAGAGGAAATTAAGAAATTTGTTGGACTAGAAACCAAAGAAAGAGACAGACCTCCTTTGGATTCAAAACCAAATTTAATTAAGGTATGATAATAGAAAGAATAACAATTCTTAACTACAATATCTATCAGCTATCTATCTATATCTATCTATCTATCTATCTATCTATCTATCTATCTATCTATCTATCTATCTATCTATCTATCTATCTATCTATCTATCTATCTATCTATCATCTATCTATCTATCTATCTATATCTATCTATCTATTCAAGAGAAACAAAGAAACAAGAACTATACAACCAATTTGTGGGTAATTCCCCCCTGAACCCCCCGCAGTCTTTGGTCCCATTGGGCACAGTAATATTTACAGACAGCAGGTGGCAATGTTGCTCCTCGGTCGGTGCTAAGCTGCCTCCCAGGGGGTGGATGGAAAGGTTTCAGTGTGTCTCTCTCAGATGGTCAATATGGAGTTGGTGGGAGATGCCATGCAGAGAGGAAAAAAAACTGGGATGCTTTTCTGTGGGCAAAACTCTCTCTCTGAGTCCTTGGCTGGAGGAGAGATGGTGCTCTGAGCTGGCAGCTGCCGATGCTGTAGGGCTCCTCACGCCCAGGCCGGGGGCTGTCAGCTCTCTTAGGAAGCCTACCGCAAAAAGCCCTGGGTAGCAAATCTCTCTCTATTTGTCTCTCACTCTCTTAAGCAATGGGAAACTCCAAAATCCAAAGATTGGAAATGGGAGAAAAAAAGGGAAGGACACCAAACTCCCAGGGCAGAGGTTTCTGGCAGAAAAATAAAAAAAACAAACATTCTCTCTCTCGTCCCACAGCAGTCCTCCCCCACTGCAAGCCGAAAACCAAAAGTGCCCCCTTCCCTTACCATACCCCAGTGCCTACCATTGCTAGGTAACACCCTCACTCATCACCTGCCCCTTTGTTAGCAGCAGTGGAGAAAGATAAGGGCCATTAACTCCTCATTTTGTGGCAGGGCAAAATAAAAATTCCACGAAATTCTAAAACTATAACAAGGACCCAAATTTTAGATTAAAAAAAGATGCTCAGTAACCATTTTATTGATGAACTACATCTCACTTGTTATGAAGACATTTTTTCTAGGATCAGAGAAGGATGGAGTTCTGAGATTCCCACCATGGCCAAGTTTGGACTCATTAAATGCCCAACATGCTACCCACTCCAGCACTGCTGGTCTGTACTGGACAGCAGACTCATCTCTGGTCAAGAAATAGTCTGAATTCAGAAAGAAATGTCCTTTTCTTCGGCTTTTTAGTTTGTTAGTGTATTTGAGCACCCAAAATGCTCAAAGAAGTCTTGGTTAAATACTGTTTATTGTCTTTGCTAGAATTATATATGGAGAGATTCAGAAGAGACTAAAAGAAGAAATATGAAACTTTATGGACTTTCTACATTTATCCTTTATATCTGTTTCACAAATTTAGTTTTTATTTTCCTCTTATTTGACATTTTAAAAAATGAGAATTAAGAGCATAAGCAAAAAATAAAAAAAAAAAGTGTTTTAAACAGAAATCTGGAAGACAAATATGCACACTGGACTTGTATCCAGCAGAATCCTAGTCTTCATGTTTATTAGAGGAGAGTTTGGATGCACCCGTTCACGGACAGGAGAAACGGGGAAATGCCTCTGGTAGGTTATTATTGCTTAAAATATCATAAAATTTGGTAAATTCATTATATAAACGTAGTTATGAAATCGTGCCAATAATTACTTATTTAAAAAAAAAAAAAAAAAAAAGAAAACATAAATCAGGGGATACATTCTAAACCCTAACAGTTAAAACTTAGAATTTTCAATATTTCTTATGACTTCCAGCTTTTCCAAATAATGTTTTGGCAAACTTTACATTGGAAATAAATTATTTAACTAAAAGTGTTACAACAATAGGAAGAATTAAAAGAATTTAATGAACTGTAAGTCACAAATATTATTGACTAATCAAAAATATTTTGAATAATCCACATATAGATTTTTTTTTTAATTGAACTCTGAGGTGATAGCAAAGGTAGTCATTTTGAAACAAATAGGGGACTATGCCACATTTTTGAAAATGAATTCTCAACATCTCAATAATTTTTCTACTTAGTAGCTTTATTGAGGATTAACTGCCTTACAAACATGACTATCACACATTGGATTGTGTTTTAAAGTTGTGTTTGGAAACAATCTGAAACATGTTTGACCACAGTCATTACAATGCAAATGCCTTTCAAAATAATGGATGACATTCTTCCATTCAAAGAAGTAACTATAAAGCAGTGGTTCTTTTCCTTTGAGATACCTAATGCTTACATAGTACCTGATTTTCTGTTTCTAAGAAAATTTTATTTGATTTAAACCATTCAGGCTGAAGTCTGGCATGATTTTCCTTGCTTTAAGACACCTTTCAAAGCATTTGAAAAGAAGTTCATCCCATTTCAGCCATCAGGGTATGACTGGTGATTTTACCAGTGACAGCGCTGATGTTTTCAAAATATTTTTAAGACATTTGATAATTTGTTTTGAAGCAAAAGTTTCATGTCTAGATAGCACTTAGTCCTGAGAGAAATTGATTGAGGGGGGTAAATTCTTTAAAATCTACTTGTATTTAACAAATCGAAGTTGGTCATCATATTCAAAACTCAAGCTTGCATATAACGATATTAACTCTTCCATCCTTATGGGTGGAATGTATAGTGCGTGTTTATACACATATATCGTATTAGGCACCAGAAATAAGCATCTCTCAGCCCTTTGGAGTGAGAAATGTGGAAATGCACCCAGTCTCTACACTGCTGGGTAAGAACCTCTATATCATATGGAAGGCTCTTCAGGACTTAATCCCAATTATTCAGAACTTGGTACTTAAATCATTAATTGGGAGACATGTAAAACATCTAAATGAGGAAAGAATTGAGTACTTATAGAAGCATGTTTTAGCCAAGTGTTCTCATCACTAAGCTTTTATGAAAAGAGAGAGAGCTTCCTGGATCATTTAAAAGAGATAACATTTATAGCTACATTTTGTGAAGAGACTTTGTCTGTGCAGTAGCTGTATGCATGCTTATTAGGTCTAGAGATTAGCTAGAAAACCCACAAAGGGAGGGCAGCATCTTAGTCACATTAACGCACTCCCCACATCCAAAGCAGAACATCAGAACCTAGCGTTGCAGCCTGTAGACAATTAACCAGGGTTAAGCATTACCATATCCACTACTGCTCATGAGATTTCAGGTAACATCGCTTGTTAGTGCTTTGACACCTTTGCCAACGAGTCTTTAGCTGAACTTGAGGTAATGTTTATAGCTGTACTTCTGACCAGGCTGTAATTATTATGCTCTTTGGCTGACTTTATCTTTGCAGTCATTACTGTGCGATCTTACACTGCTACATTAACAAGCTGACAAGCATGCTTCCACCTGACCTGCAGCAGCATCATTTTGAATGGCATTGTAAACCTGGAGAGGATTTCTGAGAGGAAGTACGCTCTGCATCTGTCCCTTGCCTTCTGTACCATCTAGCACTAAAGATGTCTCTTCAGTGCTGAAATTGGGTTAATTTTAAATGTAATCCCACCTTGGACTCCAGTTTCTCTAGTTTGAGGAAATGCACAGGTTTATGATTCCATGTGGCCTTTAATATTGAATTGGAGTCATTGAATGAACAAGGATGTCTTCCCATTGCCTATAGTAAATAACTCAGGTCAGTTTGAGTATGATTTGACTTCAGAAAAACTGTTTTTTAAGTACTTTGTGAATGAACTGTTTACTGTCTCTTATTACCATTATCTTCATACCTTAGTTAACTGTAAACAAAATTTTAAAGTTACTGAAGTGGAAATGTTCTCTACCACCTGTTGGGTCAGTACCACTTCTAACTGCATTTATCTATGTACCTCTTTTCTATCTAAATATTAATAAAAACATAAATGATGGCAGTGTACATAGGTGTGTTTGTTCTTGAAAGAGACAAAATGATGCAAGACAGAATTAGACTATAGAATGCTCATAGTGAATAATCAATTAAAAAAAATTAGGAAACCTTACTATAGCCTGAAAATATACTCTGATATGTCTCTAAAACTGGAGTAATCTAAATACTTCACTTTTCTGCCTGACAATATTGCCTCTGTGGTATCTGTTTTATTAACACCCACATTTCGGAAGAATGAGGGCAAGTTTTGTCTACCAGGCTTTTTGAAATCCCCCTTCCCCTCATTTCTTTCCTGTGCTTTTCCTGTCTAAAAGATACACATTTCTCTGGTTTGTATGATAGCTCATCTATTACTGATTTTGCATTAATCAAATAATTGATGACAATCGACTGGTTAGACTTTTACCTTGCATGATGAAGAGCTTTTAGGTGAGTATGGAACACCAGTGGATCAACTGTACAGAACTTCCAGAAGCATTTCAGTTTATGTTCAGATAAATTAGTGTGAAAAAAGAAGATCAAAACAGAGTAGGAAATGTACTTACCATGATTCTTGCTATGATAATATTAGGTCATTACAGCAAGAAGTGGATCTAGAGAGTCATCATATTGGTTATATGACAGAAGAAAATGGGAGATTATATCCTTACTAGATTAGTTTTTGTTATACAACTATAGTCCTCGTTCTAAAGACAAATTTACAAGCACAAAGCACTGTTGTCCCTAGGGAATTAAAGCATATTTTTATATAAGTTTATATAAGTTTTCTAGTGCGGATGCTTGTGCAAATTATGCAAAACGTAGAACTAAACTTGACTGCCTAAAGCATTTTCTTAATCTCCATATTCTATTAATAAGGAATCAGGAAAATAATTAAAACCGAACTCAATTTAAATACAGCAAGTATCAGAGCTGATGCTATATGACTAAGCAGGTTGCATACAAGACTTTAAATATTTATGAAGTAGCAGCAAATACCTTATTGTACTTGAAAACATAAAGAAATACAAGCTTCCGTTGGTACACATACAGTAAGAAGACCATTAGGAGTTAAGAGCTGTAGGCTAGGTCTAATTCAGTATTAGATTCACACATCTTAGCTTTTTCTTTTTCCAGAATCAATATCTGCAAATAATAAATGAGATCCCAAAGGGTTGAGTTAAGCTCCAACTGCCACAGAGTAACTCTGCAATTGGTCATTGACTCAATAATGCAGGTGAGCTTCACACTGTAGAACATCTTTAGCACACTATAATAGAAAATTAATAGCGTTCAAATCAGCAGTAGGGTTACCCTAAGGATTACATAATAGCTTGGGTTAGAACAATCATCTAGCTCCAAGAAGTGTAAAATGTCATAAAATGAGAAAGAGATAGAATAGCTCCTACATTAGGCATATTTGTGTAGTGTACACTGACTTTTTAAAAGCACATTAACAACAAAGATACATGTTATAAAAGTGTAGAGCTGAAAATACTGCCAACAAACCGCATTGCAGTGGTGTCCATGGGAAATATGAAACTCATATATCACTGTACTGTTAATATAACAATACAAAATTCAGCTTACTATTGTACAGAAGACTTCCTATTAGCTACTGTGACACAATAACAAAAAGTGTAAAAATAGCACATTCACAGATGCATATGTAAGGCACAAGTAGCTATAAACAAAATTAATAATAATGTAATAATGAGGGCGAGGACTCCCTTTACTTGATTGCAGATTAAATAGCAAGTATAGAGACATAGGGAATAGAGAGAGTATACAGACTGTATAGATTTTTTTTTTATGCTTTATACTGTATACTGGTTTGGAGCATCCTATTGAATGAACAAATACTCAGTAACCAACTTAAGTGCATGGAAAGTTACATGAGATTAATTTACAACAGAATAATATGGTACCAATCCAACAGCATTAAGGACTAATAAGCAGTTGGAGACAGAAACAGCATCCTCACAAACCTAAAGCAACATCAGACAACTTCTAAACTGCACAGAACAAATACCCATTTCCCTGAAAGCAAAGATACACTGCACGGCTTATATTATAATATCAATTATTTATTTGACCGTTTTTCAGTACCAGACGTCAGTTCGCACAGTTAAGGGCCCAGAGACAAAATTGAAAGAGATTTGATTTCTTAATCTGTGTAGCACTTGAGGATCCGTAGACACTACAGGCACAATTCCTGAACATGAAAAGGCAAGGTTTTGCCATTGAACTAAAATTTAATGGGAAAATATTTTCCACTACATTTTGAAAAAATTAAACATAAAAACCCCAGCCCGTCCAAAGTTACTGGATTAATTCAGTTCTTTCACTGAATAAAGTACTGACTTCAGCTTTCCTCTGTCCAATTCTGAAATGCACTCATTCTATGATGCTGACTGTCCCATTTCCAACTAGATATTCTATGTATTCATTTAATCTCTAAAACTTTCTGCATAGTTCTCTGCTGCTCCAAATTTAAATAGGACTTGACACACATATCACAGTCATTATACAATCGAGTTCAGACTTACCCATGGGTTGCCATCATCCCATCTATTGCCATAGAAAAAAGCAGTTTTTGGCATTCCCCACAGACTACTTGTCTTACTTTTCAGAGGAGTAACATCCTCACCCAGCTTGGCATCATCTGTAGGAATAAAAGATCAGTGTGAAGAATAAAATCCTCTGCTGCTCCAGTGCCTTCTCTGTGTCTCTTTTTCATAGTGACTTGTGCCATACATAAAATGGTACTTCTCTTTAAATGCAGAGAGGTCCAGGCTTTATATACCAGACATGAGAATGTGAGTATACCACAAAACACTAGTTCCTTATCATGCGCTTGTTAGCTTGTCCAATCTATGGCAATCACTTCAGTCCCAGGGGTTGAAAGACACAAGACACAGGGAAAAAGGAAAGCAAAAGCCAAAGAAAGATCAATAATGCACTGTGAAACAAGAAGTGTAGGCTATTTACTTTTCATTGATCTGATGATGCAGGAGAAACACCTCAGACTGGCATTAAATTGAGGGAATACATCTTCTATGTTTTATCACCTCAAGGACAGGAAAGAGCCAAAAAGAAATTAGAACAAACAGAAAATAACCACAGGAGTAAAATAAAACTATTAAAGCACATTACACATCCACATGGAAACATAATTAAATATCAGACTGAATAAGGTTCACAATAAAACAAACACTGCCAGGTCTTATCAATTTCAACTTGCACCTGGACTGAATGCAAACAAATAAGTGTGAGGGAAGTTAAAACAAATCAAGGTATAATGTTAGTGCAGAAGCCTCTTTGAAAAGATGGAAAGCTCATTATATATCTTCCCACATATAATTAAAACATCTATATGACTTACATCAAAGACAAATGTATGTGTTCACTTGTGCTTATTTATTTACACAAATAAATTTTATATTTTCTGGTGTTAAGAGGAAGGGAAGAGCATACTTAGGCTACTGGTCTACCTTAGTTTAAAAGATATGTAGAGTACATAACATTTGTACCGGAATGTTAAACACCTTAATATGAATTTAAAGATTTGTAGGAGGAAAGAAAATAAAAAAAATTAAAATCACAACTGGATAGTTCAATTCTGTGATCACTAGTGTTGTGAATACACCACAGACCATCAAATATCACTTTAAGAGACCAAATCAAAAAGAACAAAATATCTGGAATCAAAACTCAGAAACAATTTGTTAATTATCATTCAAAGTTTATTTAGAAATTTATTTAGAAATTTCCCCACATGACAATATTATCAGTGCTCCTTAACCTGGAAAAGTTATCACCACTTCAAAAACACATAAAGTGACTGTACTTTCATAAACAAATGTGAGCCCAATATTAACTCATGGAGATGAGAAGTGTTAAAGGGCCACCTCCTTCATAACTAGGAGAAGTGCAAAAGAACTTCTCATGTGAGAGGACAAATAATAGTTCAGTGTTCTCCAAAACCAGGAAGAAAAGAATGATGTGGGATGTGCTCTCATATAAAAAAATACTGAAAAAATAAAGGAAATATAGGGATGGTAAAGAAATCAGAGAAAATTAGGGTATTGTCTCCTATCTTAGGAAAGAGGTACAAAGTTCTGTCTCCCTATTTGACATTAAGGATTTGGTTTACTGAAAAAAAAAAAAAAACACCAAAAACAAACAAACAAACAAACAAAAATAAAACAAAACAAAACAAAAAAACCAAACCAAACCAAGACTTGTACATTCTAAGTGGTTCAAGGCATTGGTGTATTCACAGTTTAAACTGAAAGTTTTCTGTTACTAAAGTGCACCGCCATACTCCTACAATGGCAAAAATACACATAATTTGGCTAATTGTGGCATTAGAACTATGAGTTAAATGCAAAAGCAGGGAAAAAAAGAGCAGTAAAATGTGTTACATATTGCCACAATCTCCTTATTATTTTCAGTGCTAAAACATTTACAATTTTACCAATATCCATTATTTAAAACATAGTTTTGTCACAGGAAAGAATCTTGACCAAATTTGCCATAGCTCACATCCTTAGATTAGAAGTTAAGAATAGCCTGGAAAATACTGAAAATATTCTTCATTGTTAATGAATATTTCTGTAGGGGTTTTAACACTTACTTAGTGTTGGTAGCAATCCTTTAAATTAATGGTTTTCAATTAGAGTTGAATTTGAGGAAATGCTCATCATGGGACACAGTTTTTTCTGCTCATTTTCCTTCAATTTATTTTAGTGTTAGATTCAATTTTGAGGGTGAATGTTACTTGGAAGTCAACTTGAAGCCCTAACACCTCAAAATAACTCTCAGTACTGTTTCGTCTTGCTGCTCAGGGAGGTGTTTACCTGGATGGAGATTCGCACTTACTGCAACATATCCACCTTTTCTGGGATTAGACATAAGTTTTGATGGGGGAATCCCACCCATGTCTCCTTTGAAGACACTCTCCAGAGATTTTTCTTCAAATTAAGAATCACCACAAAGGGACTTTGCTGTTCCTATTCCAGATTGAAGATAACTTTCAGTTTATGTGCAGTAACGTCTGTTCTTCTGACAACATATCCCATCGTTGTAAATTTGATCCTTTAGAAAGCTCAGTCCTCAAGCTGAGCATGTTTTGAATAACTGCTTCAAGTTAATTTTCTAGAACTATTTAAATTAACTGCTTTTCTCAAAACTACTTTTCAGTTTGTTTTTTGTTTGTTTGGGTTTTTTTTCTAGTTTTGTGACAATAAACAGAAACCCCAAATACATCCAAGTTTACACCAAAAAAAGTCCTCCAGCAGAAATTTTGCCAGAACAATGAACACAGCCTACCAACACTAGACAACCACTAGAATACACACAGAGGTCCTATACTAAGACATATGTTAGAAAATGCAAATTGTGAAAGTGAAACAATGTGTAAGCACCAGAATTTACTGACACAACGGATAGAAATTGGTATTTCCAGGTAAGCATTCATCACAAGGTAGTAACTCCCTGTCTTCTGGACCAAACTTTTAACCTAGCATGTAAAATAGCTTAAGTTAAAAGGTTGCGAATTGAACTTCATAAATCTATTAAGCACTGAAAAACATGAACAGTCCGAAATTTGAATTGTATGCAAGTCTGTCCATGCCACACCTGCCTTGTGCTAGTCTCTTATGTCCTCTCCTTGTTATTTCTGTTCTTTAGGTGCTCATCTCTTTTCAGTCTTCCCTTTGCTGTCAGTCTCTTGTACCACAGGTATTAAACTACCTTATTTTTTCAAATTACTTCATTAATATAATCAAATTAAACCCAAACAAAGCAACTGATTCTTTACTCCTAATTCATTTGAAGCTTGTTTAGATTTGTATCAATAAAGATGCTCAGTACATGTTTGGTTTTTGTATTTGTGCCCATCAACAAGTCGATTTATATCAAACAAAATTGTCTTTATATTACAAAAAAGTTTTAAACTTGATCAGTCAGAATGTGAGCTTTAACCATGCTTACATTCTGACTGGGGAGATTTTTCAGAAAGGTGCACTGGCAAATCTAATGGCCTCATTATATTCCAGACAAAGAGCTTCATTTTAACTATTTTCCTACAAATTTTATAGTTATTTACTCTGAAAAGTACTCTTAAGTAACTATGTTTGCAGTGCTGCTTTAATATTTCTTAGAAAAAATGTAACAGAAAGATAATTCATGAATTTGCAGCTATTGGAACAAAGAAACTCTGAGGTTATCTGAGACAATATCACTTTTATTTGAAATGTTAAATAGATTTTTCTGTTCAAACAAAATTACATTAATGTGTACTACTGTTAGACTGAAATAAAATTTTAATCAGCTCTAAAAGTTATCTTCCAGATAAAATCCAGGCATTTGTAGACTAATCAAACTACTGATATGTTTGAAAAGGTTTAAACTTTTTTTAAATTGATTTTGTTAATATGAGATTTTTTTGCACCTTTTCCTTCTAATATGTTTCACAAGACAGTAAAATACAACATGTTACACTGAGTAACCTCCAATTTCCCACCCATGGACTTTGAAGGCTTTAAAGTTTCCAAATCCAAGCAAATAGCTAAATTACTACAGATAAAAAAAAGGTAAAGAAGAAACACATGCGTGAAGTTTGTCATGGATTATAGTATGATGGATAGTAGGGCAACTATTTTATATATATAAAAAGAAACAGTATACATGTGTCAAAACATTTACACAACCTGTAGGTTAATCATGTACATTATGAAAATTAAGATTTTATATCAGGCAGTATAGTCAAGCACATGAAAGCAAAGATAATAAGATACCTTAGTATATGAGACTAAATGACATAAGAATTGATGGAAGTTTTCATTGGGCATTTTAAATCTGACCCAGTTCCTACAGAGCTTTTTTGAAAGACCTTCTTTGGTTGTACTATGAAGTCTTGTTTTCACAAACCATAGTTTTTCTTTCTCAGTTTGAAGTTTATCTCAAAAGGTTTATGTCTTAAGCTACAGGACCAGGTTCAGATTTCACTTCACTCTTTGTGATTTCTCTCCTAGCTTTTTCTTTTTTCCCGTTGAAATTCTGGCAAGTCA
>VXAU01001439.1:38481-70062 GCA_013399695.1 Formicarius rufipectus | reverse complement strand
TTATACATATTATATAATTTAAAAATATTAAATAGTTTTCCAGCTCTAAAATTTTAGTTTTTCAAGGAATGCTATTCAGCCTTGTATGTACAGATATGATGTGCATAACCACACACGAAATCAGTGTCACGTATCTTTTCTTCTACATTATATAATTTTGTCTCTACACACAAACAAAACTAGAAGCATTTCTGTTCACAAGATAACACTTTTCTACCTGTGCAGGATCATAGGCAAAATAAGAATCTTTATGAAAGTCAAATACAAATAGCAATGGACTACACAATTATAATCTGAAAAGCTGAACCTAAAGAAAATGTGAAAAGCTGGAGGCTTTCACCAGCTTTTTTTGGCCTGAAGGACCAGAGTGTGATCCAAGTAAGACATCTCAGAGATGTACTTTTTGATACTTAAGTTTAAAGATAAGCAGAAAATATAGAATGGTGATGCTCTAAGACAGATAAACCGACACAGCTCTTCCAGAAAAGTCTCTTATTACTGTTTCTTGGAAGAAATTTAGTCAGAGAAGATCTTGGTCAATATTTTATGAAAACAAGAAGTAGGATTTCTGGAATACTTAAAATCATAAAAGACTCTAGTAAGTGTCTAAGCTAATCTTTTATCAGGAAAAAATTATTCCATTTTGTTTCCAAGAACAACGACAAAAACAACAAAGTATTTTCATACATATTTCTAGATAAAATAGTAATAATTTCATTTCTTCTAATTCTTCTGTTTAGATAACACAATCCTCTGTAGTACACTTACCATTTAGGCAGTAAATATTAGACTAGACTGAATTGCATAAAGCAGAAATGGAGGATTTTATGCACCCTTCATGACTGCAGATCCCCCTCTGATCTTGTTCTTTCAGATTAGGTTCTCAGATTTCCCTTGACAGCACAAATACAGATTTTACAAATATTATGAATGGAAGCAAAGGCATGAAGAACTGAGAACTGTTCAGATAGCCAGTTGAAAGCAGCAGGCAGATTCATATCTAAAATCTGTGGTGATTTGTACAACTTCAGTGGCAAAAATGCTTCATGGTATTGACTATTAAAACAAATAAAAATAACAAAATAATTATTTTAAGTGCAACTGTCTAATGAAATAGGACGGAGAAGACTTTTTTCTCACTTGAGAGAGAAGCAGTACTTGCATTTGAAGGCTATGAAGTCAGAATTAATTTTCCCTTTTAAAAGTAGGGAACTGAAAGTGATTATTTTGTTGTCGGTTATGATCACATATGAAATCAAAAGTGATTCCTCAGTGATATACAAAAAAGGAAAAAAATCCTGAGACTCTGGAAATTAATTCAGAGGATGAGGTTGTACTTGGTTTTTCTGAAATAGGAGAATTTGAAAATTGTAGTGTCATCAAACACTGCTTTTTTAGCTTGACAGTACATTAATGGCTATTTGAATATCTACCTTATAGTGTTAAATTAAGATGACTGTCCACAAGAGAGAAGTGACTCTACAGAGTCAGATGCCAAGAGCATCCATCCTTTTCAGAAGCAATGGGCAGTTTCTCAGTTATGCTGGTGCTCTTTACACCAGTCAAGTGTCATACATGGTTGATGAAGTAAGCCACACAGTTCCTTGTCTTTCTTGTCTTAGCATAACAGAAGGGCTGAACTCCTTAACAACATCCTCTGACTGACACGGTTGGGATGACAACTCAGCTTGTGAAGCAGACAAGTGCTGAGAGGAATATCCAATGAGGAAAAAGTCATGAAAGCTGCAGAAAGAAGTTCAATATTACATTCAAACTTTGGAATGTTTATCAAAATATAATCAGAGGTTTCTGTCCTTCTGTGATAAATTAATATGTGTCAGCTCTTGGAGAGAACAGTCTATTTCTAATACAATCTTACACTAGTTAATAAGGCAGACAGAGGTTACAGTGAGGTAGGCACCTAATTTCCACACTCATCTGAGTTCTCTATGATTTTAACAGTTCTAAGAGATTAGCTCACAGTCTTAGCTGTCTTAGTCTTATTTTCTGCGAAGTTTTATGATGGCTGAAGTTAGTAGAATAAACTCATATTTCCACAATTTGTTCCCTAGAATTATAATGGAAGTTGAAGCTCACTTACAAGTTTGTTCTCTAATATTTTAAATAGCAAAACTTTGTTTCCAAGGAAATAATACAGTTTCTTTCCCTAAAGGATATGTAAGTACATATCTGAACATTATTTTTAAAAATAATTTATGATGGAAACATCTGGAATTTAAGGAATACATAGTGATTTTCAGCAGAATACAAACCTTTTAAAGTCAGTATTGATTTGATCATAAGGTTCTTAGAGTTTCCACACACTATATCTGTGAACATGAATGATCAGTGCAGAAAACTTCAAAGGATGTAGTTCACATGAGCTTTGAATGCTTAAAATCATGTCCACACTATTAAAAAAAAATGAAAACATTAACATTATTTCATAACATACAATGACAATAATCTGTCTATGAGATTCAGAGAAATCTGTTTTTATATTAATTGTTCAGCCCATCATTGAGACTGGAAGAACCTGATATATATCATAAATAGATCATCTCTTGTGTTGCCTGGAGTACCAAACAATGAAACCTAATCATAGGAGTATAACATCTAATATGATGAAAAAAGACTGGCAGAGTACTTTGAGTAAAAGTGGGGAAAAAAGGAGCCTTCTGTAATGACAATTAGAAGTCAGAAGGAACTCCAAGACAAACCCCTTTTTTAAGGCTCAGTGAGTAGCAGGTAAGAATTTGAAACTGAGAATTTTCAAGCTGATTCTAGGTGGAGATATTTATTCCTTATGTTTAATCATTTTGCCTTGTGAAGTAGGTGCAATACATGTGGTACAAGCACTCCTGCACTGCAGAGAAATGTTTTACCTAGAGGTCTTGAAGCATTTAGAAGTCAGTAAGCAGTTTGAGACAGCTGTTTTTATGACAATGACAGAAAAAGTTCATAGATTTGAATGGGAAAAAAATCAAAATTCTTCTTAATCTTCATTATAAAAACCACAACATAAAATACAAAGCTTTCATCTTTGTATGTAAGTGAGTATCTTATTAAGACTAAGCAAGCCTAAAGAGTCTGAACTCACTACACTCTTATGCTTACATCCCATTACTTAGTACAGCCAAATAAAGCATATAATCAGACAGTTTAAAAAACAGTCATAGGATGATGATTTATTGGAGTAAACAATTGCCCTAACTTGGAAGAAACTTCATCATTAGGAAATCAAATCAGGACTCAACAACTTCACTGCTCACAGAAACAATAATGGTACCAATTCAAAATTCTAAAAAAAGATTAGATTTAAGGCCAAATAAAGATTTCTTTATAGATGAAGTAGAAGACAGAAAGAATGAAAGAGCAATAGATAAGGTAAGATTTACAGGACATATAAACATTGTACCAATATTTCCTGCTGCATGTATAATGTTTCTCTGTGACACTAGCCAAGTGTCATGGCTTCAACACAAGTTATTAGAAAAACATTTCAGAATCTAATTTGAGTCAATTTTGTTCTTTTTTTTTTTTTTTTAAATAGATAGCATAATCTCCCAAACCTTAATTTCATCCTACTATGCCTGATCATACTATGTGTGTGTATTATAACATATACGTTATATTATTCCTGAAAATATTTTAATTTTCTTTAAAAAGAAATATCTCAATGCATTATTTTCATTCTTATGATCTACCTCTATAGCTAATGCTTCTTTCTAGAAAAATTGCTATGTAAATTAATTTTAATTTAATTTACATGTGTGAATATAATGGAAATTACATATGTTAGCAAAGAAGTGGTAAAAAGTTTGATACTGTCAAGAAAAAGAATAGTTCCAACATTCTCAATTATTTTGTGATTACTAGTATTTCATTTTCTTTTAAAAACCTCCAGATCATTATGTCATGATTTATGCCTTTTTATGAATTAAATATATATTTCTGAACAATTACTAGGTTCAATGCTAATTTAAGCCCATCAGCCAGCATGTCTTTTATTACATTCATCCCAGGAACCATATTCAGTAATGAAAGTCATTGCATGGTTGGACAGTTAGCAAACAGGGCAAATTCAGCGCACTAATTTAAATAGTACATATTCTTTTTGCACTGAGGGAAGAAGGCTGAAATAGACAGTTCACTAGATTGAAGGACTCAGATGTCCTCCTTGATTGTTAAATTAGTACAAACTAGAGTAGTGAGGGGAACAGTGGTCATGTTTGAGATGTTTTGCTGATGTTTAAACAAGTACAAATCTAACTCTAGAAATATTTTATATGCATTTATGAGTTACACAGTATTTAGAATTTCAGTATTTTTTTGACTTGTTTTGATGGCAGACAAAAGGAGGGAGGGGAAACTTAAATACCTCAGGGGTAGAAAAGATGCACACAGAAGAACAAAATTGCTCAAGATCATACAGCACAGCAGTCATCTCAGTAGTTTCCTAAACTTGTCTCCAAGCCTCTCTTTTCTAGCACTAAACAAGAGTTAAATTTTTGCCTGGTAAGTGATGGAATGAATATAAGTTGTACAAGAGGTAACCACTGCTGACTTAGGAAATTACATTTATAGATTAATTTTATGTTATGCCTCAGTTCCTCTACAAATTAGAAAATAACCTAGACATCATTTTACAAGTAAAAGAATGTATTCAGACTAATTATAAGTCATGCTAATGAAGTTCTCCTATTCAACAAGCTTGCCTAATTCAAACCAGACTTGAAGCAAACCATTAATGACTACCAGTGTAGATATAATCTTTATATTATATTTCAGAATAAAAGATACTAAGCAGTCAGCCCTTCCTAAAAGCATTCTCTTCTTCAAATTATTTCTCATGAATGATGCAGCACAGCAAGTCAGTATTTAATGGACATTTTCTTAATTAAATTATGTAATATTTGTTTGGATTCTTTTTAACCTTTTCAAGCAAACACCTAGAATACAAGAAAATAAATATTTTTTTCTTTTTTTGCCTCAAGGACACAGAATAGTAATCCCTTTTTTAGATAGCTTATATTATTTTCCCCCTTAAGAAGTAAATAATCTCTGAGTTATATAAAACCATCCGAGATGACCAATATTTTGTTACAACTAAGTTTTGGTAACTTCTTCTACATATTAAGTACAACAAAAACAAGATTAAAAATTAAAATGAAATATTATTAAGAACCAGATTATAAAGCAAATAATTTTTAGTATTGTTTGATTGGTTGGGGTTTTGTTTGTTTGTTTGTTTGTTTTGTGTGTGCGTTCTTTTCATTTGTTTTGTTTGTTTTTGTGTTCTTTGATTGTTTTCTTTTATTTTTTTCTCTTTTTTAGGGGACAAAAGTTATAACCCCATGGACTGAATTTATCTTAAAAGTGGTATCAGCACCAAGTCAATGACACACTATGAACAATATGCAATCATGAGCAAAACAGAAGACTTCGTCTAGGCTGAAAAGCTTTGTACTATTCATTCAAAAGAAAAAGACAGTAGTAATGGGAAGAGAAGTAGATAGAGCATTCCTCATATGAACAAATGCAAGCAATCACTTGAGCCACTTTCCTATCCCACACCAAAATGTTGTGAGACCTGAAACATGACCCCTAGTGGAGACATATTAGCCTGAGGAGCTGCCCAATGCCGTGTGGAAGTCACAAAGAGAATCAAGGAAGGGGCATCCATGTCCTGAATCTTGATCCTGTGTTCTACTGGGAGAACCATATTTTACAAATTATCCCAAATGCAAATCTTTCTGGATTTAGTGGGGAGGGGGGTGGCGGGAAATGAAAACAAAAAATCCAACAATAAACTTACCAGAAATATTTATATAAAATAAAATATTTGAAGAAAAGTCCTAGGACACTAATGTATCTTTAAAAGCCCTTTATTTCTGTCATGTGGTTTCTTTGAACATATCTTCTGACTGGCATGTTGCTTGGGAAGTGTTTGATAGCAGAGCTCTTACAGACAAAAGGTTGTATAAGGAAAGAGGAGCCAGTAAAACCACTTTGTCTGAGCTGTTCACAGTCCACTCAAGGACATCATCTTATACATAACAAAAGACTGTATACTTAACACAGACTGGGGCTTTCCCATCAAGATCATGACAGATGGTTTTTAAACCTGCCCAGCACTGGATTGAGATGAATGGCTTGTTAGTCAGCAGTACTGTGTTTGGATTTGGAATGATTTTTTGGGGGGTTTTCATGACTTTTTTCCCCCTTCATTTTTCACTGCATACTTTTCACATCCATAACAGAGATTAGTATTCTTTGGGAAATGGAAATTGTTAATGCACATCCATCAACAGGGAACAGGGTGAAGAGAGATAAACACTGCACAAAGCACATTTCATTTTTCATTAATTTCTGAAAGAAATTTATCAATTTTTCAATAGAGGGCTAAAAATATCTTGCATTTGCAACTATTCCCACTTGTGTATCAACAAAATTCAAAAGTCTTAATTCATTAGACTAATGTGTTTATAAGGCAGCTGAAATGTCAAAGCACTGCTAGATTTAGTATAAACTTAAATTCCATTACCTGGCAGGCATTAATTGCTTATGGAGCATGGGGATTCTTCCCAAGGGTCTTATATGTTTCCTTTTGTCATTTTGCTAACTATTCTGTCTAGACGAACTTAAAGCCCTTAATCCACCATAGGGATCAATAAATTGCACAATAATTCAGTCCTAATAATTAGCTTTCACTTAAACACAAATGGTCGTTTCGTTGTGAACTGCAGTGCAAAATGATAATGCAATAATTAAAAAGACAGATGAAAGAGTGACTTAATAGGAAAAAGGCCTTACTGTTCAATTAGAGACATTACCATTCAACCTTTTTATTACTGCCACAACCTTTCAATTTTTAAAAAAATAATACTTCAAGCTATGCTCATTTAACACATGACAGTATTGCTATTACATGCATAGTCTTACGATATAAGCCTCACACTACAAGACTGATGCAAACCAGTTCTTTTACTGAAACCATTAAAATGATGAGCATTTGTTGCTAATATCTACAGGTTATATATAAATCACAGCACTAGAGTTGCCAAAACATGCAACTTTCTTTTTCCAAAGGACGCTTTCCCCTGTCAGAAATATGAATATTACACAGCTCTTTACAACAATATTAACACATTACTCCTCTAAGAACTGTATTAAGATATATTTGAAAGTAAATTCTATGACTTCCTAGTCTTTTACAATACTAGCTTCCTGATAAATCACAGAGTGCTAAATTCCCTGTATTTGCTGATACAGCAATTTAGGTATAATAACTCCAAAAAGGTACAAAACTTCATTAACCTTTTAATACAGCTTCACAGATGTGAGATGATAGATATATTTGAAACCTCATGATCAAAGTAATGGTCTAATAGCAAAATCTTTCACTTTACCTTTTCCTTGTCCAGCTTTCATTTTAATTTCTGCTATATCTTAATACATTGATGTAACTAGAGTTTTATGCAATCTTACTGGTGGATTGAGAATCCATAAGCCAAAGTCAGCTTCTACAAATGCTGGTACAGTTTTTTTCTTTGCTGACTCATGGCTTTGCTCTTCATTAATGGTCGTGTTCCTATTCCTGTCACTCACAAGGCCTAAGTATCAGCACATTACCTTTATATAATAGAGATTCAATGTTTGATGAAGTACAGTGACAGTCCAAAAAAGCATTGAAGGCCAATAGAGCATTCCTGCTACTTCAAGCATATACCAATTTATCTCTTAGTAGAAACCCAAGTCTTTGCTAAATAAGAGAAAGAAACAATATGTTTCTGTATTGAAGATCTGGGATTCAACTGCACACAAGCTGAATTGCAGAACTTCAGACATGAAAATTTGGGATTCACTAGTCTCTTTGAGGAAGGTGGTTCTCCTTTATTTGAGGGGATGGATGGAGATGAAGAAAATTAATAGTATAGAGCAGTTCAAAGAACCTATGAGAAAAGCAGAAGAGTTAACCTACGGTCCTAGAACTGGTAAACTGATGACTAAAAATAAATCAAAAGAATTGTGGCTCTTCTTGATAACTAGTAGAAATTTTATTGCTAATTACCAATATGATATGTACCAAGCTGGAAAACTGCTAATTTTGCTTATTTAGGTGCTGCTGACCACAATTCTAGATTTAAAATACTGTGAAGTAGTTAAAATTCACTGTCTCTCGAGAGGAGTGAGGAACATATTTAGCACAGCTTTTTTAGGATGTCAGAACTAATTTTGGAGTGTATAGTGTGTAAGTTTTGATTAGTCTTTCCTGAGGCACTGGATTTCTGGGTTGAAAAATATTCTACAAAATGATCAACATAGCTGTGACTGGTGTGTTTGCCACTAACACTCCAAACTCCCTGTCCAAAAACATATGCATGAAATGACTGATGTAAAAAACCTGAATACAAGTAAATTTTGTCACTGCTTATTTCAGAGAAGGACCCTGATCTTCAGCCTTCTACATACCGTTATTAAGATGTTGCACGAGTTTATTTTGTTTCAACTGCTTTCCTATGAAATATCAATCCACAATTCTATAAAGAAGTTGTAAGTTGGTGTTGCAAATTTTAAACTACATAGAATGAAAATAGTGCGGTGAAAAGAAAAATCTACTTATACAACAATAGGTAAAAATTATTTGAGATATGTTTGGTGCACTTTTATACAGTTAAATATTGAAAACCATGAAAGTTCATGAGATCATAACTTGAAACAAGTTTCCCGTAATTCATCTTTCAGTCTTTCTGCTTAGACATTCAAAACACATTCAGAAACAAATTTTGTGCCACTGTGGCTTCCAACCTCCAACCTAAACTCTACTAGGGATGCATGAAAACAAATGATTGTCAGCACACCTCCAGAAACACAAATCTGGAGCTTCCAGATCAGGATGAACTGACTCTACCGTCCGTTAGTGAAATTGAAAAGTATTGAATTTTTTACAAAAGTATAATTTGGACACATCCAGAGAGAAAGCTACTAGAATGTGGGCTAATAGATTGTGGTTTCTCCCCCTGTAACCTTCACAACTTCCTGATCTGCAGCTCCAAGGCACCCTCCTTCAAAGTAATCTTCTGATTTTAACATATTGCTTGCACCCAGAAAAGTGATTCCCAATAATAGTGCATAGTAGAAGCATCAAACCTCCCCCCACCAAAAAAAAAAACAAAAACCTTCACAAAACCCAGCAAAAACATGGCACTCCTTGACAACTACCAAAATAGAACAAGACAAAACTTAATTCAAGATATACCTTGAACTGAATGTGATTTTGTTTGGTGCAATTTGTCAAAAAGTTGTTCAGTAGTTTAGCTATTAACTTTCTTTACAGAGGGTAGAAGGCAGAGAAAAGCAATGCTACCAGCAGGCTTCAGTTCTGCGAGGTGTAAGAACATATTTAGAGTTACGTATGCACTTCTTCAGAAATCCAGGGTCTAAAATCCAGATCCAGAGATCCTGTGATGGAAAAGCTCTTAATATGGAGTCAGAAACATAAAACCCTTAAGTAATTTAAGCTTCATTCTAAATGTAAGTAGTGAGTCATCAGAAATCTCAATCACCTCTTTACAGATGTTGATCATAAACTGAGCAAATAATAATGAATAATGTATTGTAAGATTTGTAAGAAGAGGTTGGGCAGAGAGACACTGTTAGGGGTGGAGGACTAAGAGATGTAACATTCTAAGGTATTAATTTTTTCAACTGTCTAAGTAAGGCAGAGAGGGTTAAGAAAATTAGTTCTTTCTAAAAAATCTTCCCCCTTTTCCTCCAGAAATTTTCATAGCTACAAAATGTTGATATCATTTGTTTTCAGTTAAATCTAATAGTGTTTGTTTTATAAAACTCTCCTCATTTACAAAACACAGGCCATGATGCTGTTGCTAGTAGTTCTGTAACATGCTAATAGTTCTCTACATGAGGAATAATGTACAATCAGGCCATGTTTTGAATCTATATTCTGTAGCCAGAAATACAGGATGTATAGAGAAGTGTTAGTAACAGGCAAATTTCTCAAAACCCTTAATTTCAAATATCCACACTACTAAAAGAAACTTTTTGCTAAGAAGTTAATATAAACTATCAAGGATATGTGTACATTAGTAATAATATTCTCCATAAAACTCTGGTATTACATTATAATCTTTAATGAGTTTGGAGAACATTATATGATGCATACCACAAAAGTATGATGAACATTCACAAACTGATCACTGAGAAGTTTGGATTAATCTGAAAAACTATACATAATAATGCAAACTGTGGACTCAGTTTTGAAATTAGTTATGCTGGAACATTTTGTTGCACACTCTCAGGTTGAGATGTCTTGAAACTTCAACAGGCAACATACATGAGGTGCTGTACCTCACTGTCCTCAGATAGATATCAATACCAAGTAGATACCAAGGACCTGCTCCTATTTGTTGATGAAAAGGTAATCAAGGATTTATGAGTGCCAAGAATCACACTGTAATCCATTGCTTCCTAGATTAGTGGAGGTTGAAAATGGAAAATGTAACTCTGCCACTAAAAATATTAAGAGTAGAAGGAATTTCCAATGTCCTTATCATTCACCACTCTCAATGTGTTATATATGAAAAATGATATGTTTGGCACAAGTTCCTAAAAACTGAGACTTTTCATGTGGAAATTGAGATAATTATGTAAATGCGGAACTTTTCTGCTCTGTATTTATAAAAAGTGTGCCTTGTCTAAATGCCTGACTTGACACAAAGATTATGTTCCAAGCGCATTTATCTGCTATAGGTACACAGCTTAATTAGACAGTGCTTGTCATGGCAAGCAGTATAATAAGGAAGTTGTGCCCACCCTACTTAATCTGTTGGTTTTTTATGTTTAAATGGATGTTAATTTTTAGAAGGTCATTTAGAAAACTCATGACCATATAAAAGAACATAATCTGCTCTAATGATTTCTTATAAAGAAAGGCAACAGGACACAGAATTATTCTTGAGTCTCAATGCAGAAGTTTAAACTTTCTTTCCAATGATTCAAAAGCAGATGTTTGTTTCTCCATTGTATCATCTGAAAACTTAAAAATCACAATGGTTTGGAAACAAACTCAGTTTCAGCAGCTATTCCTTATAACTTCAAGCTTTTCAGATCACCTGTTGTGCATCTTGCTCACAGTGAACTCCATGACAAATTTCCTAGAACAGGGTGACAAACTATATGTGTGAAACTATTTAGATAAGAAACGTTATATTTACTGTGGTACTATACTAACATAAAATCACAATACTTATCTGTCTCATGTCTGTACTGTACACAATAACAGAAGTTCTCTTCTCATGCAGAAAATATTCTTTGAAACAACAGTTTACAATCACCTGTACTATTTTAAAAATGAGGAATTCTCTTGTTGTGGTGTGTATCTGTCTTGATCAATACAGAGTGTGAGTTCAGCTGGCATGAATACTTAAACTTTCTACACAGCAAGAACATCATAGTGTGCGATTTGTAAGTGAGGAGAGTTTGATAAAATGAACACTGTTAGCTTTACCTGAAAACAAATAATAACATTTTTGCTGTGATAGTCTCTGGAGGAAAAAGGGGGAAGCATTTTAGAAAGAACTGATATCCTTAACTCTCTGTCTTACTTAGGCAGCTGATATAATTGGAAAAATTAATACCTTGCAATGTTACTTCTCTTAGTCCTCCTAGGTTTGATGTAACTAGAGTTTTATGCAATCTTACTGGTGGATTGAGAATCCATATAAAGTCAGCTTCTACAAATGCTGGTATAGTTTTTCTCTTTGCTGACTCATGGCTTTGCTCTTCATTAATGGTCGTGTTCCTATTCCTGTTACTCACAAGGCCTAAGTTATTGCCTTCTGTCACTCTGTTATTGCTTTCTGACAAGAATAATAAAATTTGGTTTATATACGATGATTCCACATCCAAATATCTTCTTGCCAAGGAAATACCTATTTCTTTCCATATATGTCCACCCAAGGCATCAAAAATAAATGACATGGCTGACAATGTGCATATGAATTATAAGGCTTTTTTAAGTTCTGTATAGTTTGATCAAATTATCCATGGCCTAACAAAGAGAGACAAAGTAAAAGAAAGGTGACAGAAGCATAAGTTACAGAAATATACTTACAAATGGATAAGCATTGCCATTGAACTTTTCCATTTTAGTCCAAGGTCTTTCTGAAGGCATTTTGCATTTCACTGCCAAATCGTGTTTGACTTTATGCCATTTATATATCTGAATACAGAATGCTATCCTGAAGTCATCTAAGAGGTAATGGGTATTTCCAGCTTTTCCACTAAAGCAAGGAGATGCAAGAGCTCTAACAATCTTAGTCATTGACATTTACAACTATGGGTTTTGTTTTTAATACAGGGCAGTGAGCAATGTACTTTAGGCATCAGAAGATGGTTTATAGCATACACTAAAGGTGAATCACTTTTTTACTAGATTTATTAGCTAGAGGACCTGCAATCTCAAGAGGAAATTTAGCCAGTTTTAACCCAAGTAATGCTGCATCTTATATTCATTTCCTTTGAAATTCTCAGCAGATCTCAGGCATCTAAAATGTCCTATTCAGGGATGATGTTTTTTTCCCCAGCTGGTTTCTGTCACCCTGGGTAATGGCAAAGTACTCATTAACAAACTAATTGATTTTTATTAATTATCTGTGGTGTAATCTTTTTCACTGATTTTTCCCCTAGTATCTAAGCTTATTAACTGCAAATCCAGAGTCAGTATATAATTAGTACTGAAGTAAAAGTGGACTCAATGACTCATTGATATAAAATCAAATATTTGTATTTTTGTATATAAATATATATGGACTCCTACATTTTAAAGTATTATTACCAAAATAAAAAGACATTGCTAAGAATTTAGAATAAAATTTCAAGACTAATATATGAAATAGGACAATTTACAAAAAAAAAAAAAATAACAAAAACCACCTTGCATAAGCTGATCTATTAATGTGTAATTCCCACTCCCACACTCAGTGCAAAAATTTTAAATGAAATAATGCTGAATGGTACAGAGTAATAAATGCTACCGATATTATAATTAAATATGAGTACCACTTCTGTTGCTACTTTTCAGGATTTACTTCTGAATACTTGGGATATGGAATATATTAATTAGGTATGAAAATTTTTTAAATAAAACACCTACATATTTACACTGTTTTCTTACAAGTTTTTATGCAAGAAAATGGTCAGGACCTTCTGCACAAATCAGGACAGACATTTTGGAATATCTATCTGATCTTTATGAAACTCCTTTTAGTAAGCCCAGTCCAGTTTCATTAAGCCTCAAAAAAGCAAAAAAACACTTATCTACGCTAGCTTTTGTATAATGACTAATGAAAGACAATGACAGATACTAATCAAGAATTCCACATTGCAGCTGATTCCTTTTGGCTACATGGACACCAGAATTGTTTGGAAAAAACAAAACAAAACAAAACAAAAAAACCTAAGAAATTTAAAAAAAAACTCTGGTTGTTGCAGGCTCCATTCCAACTTTATCCACAAAAAAAAAACAAAAACAAAAACAAAACAAACAAACAAACAAACAAAACCAAAACACTCATTAGAAAGAGGATATTAGTCTTACTGCACATATCATCATTATGAGCCAGTCAGGAATTAAAAAAGTTAATGGCAGCAAAGAGGTGATCACCAGCACTTCCAATGTCCTATACTGTTTTTGTACACACTACAAGTGAAATAGTTACCAGTAATTATTTCAAGCAACTGATTCTGATTCATATTGTGTTAACATTCGCCCCTGATGAGTTCATACTATATTTGAACATTTTATTTCTTTGATTGAATCTCTCAAAACTATTACATAAAATTAGATTATTGTAAGTATTAAGCTTTCATATTTGACTTTCAATAAATGCAGCAATTCGTCAGACATAACATATTGGTGTTTTTATTAATTGACTCAGCATATGTACAAGGCTCTAATTTCCATGAATGGTAATTGATCTCAGTTTATGTACATGTTCACATACATATACCCCAGAAGAAGATTTGTATAAACATAGACAACAATAAACACTATTAAATTAAGCTGAAAACAAGAATATAGTGGGAGAAGCATCACAATGATTAAAATATTTGACTAATTGTTCACATAAAATTCTCACAAAATACTAAAATCACTGTATACTGATTGTTTCATGTGTTCTCACTATTGTTGTCTGCCAAATCACTGGTGTTCCTAAGAGGAGAGAAGTGAGGGAAACANATGGCCAAAGGGCAAGATAAAAAAAAAAAAAAAAAAAAAAAAAAAAAAAAAAAAAAAAAAAAACAAAAAAAAACAAAAAAAAAAAAAAAAAAACCAAGCAGAAAAACAAGCAAGGCAGCTAAAAATCCCTTTGGTATTCTACATTAGAAATAACAATAACAACATTTTAAGTTGTGATCACAAGGAAGGAAGGTCTGTCTACATGGACACATCATCTGCAACATGATGACAAGCTCTGACCCTTTAGCTGATGGCATGTGAGGTTTAGATGATTAGTGGTGGCTTGACAGATTTTCAGCATTTAATCCCAAATTTGTTGTCAACTTTCTGAAAATCATTTGGTCTTTCCAATAAAACATCTTTTCCTCTTACAAATGCACTGTGACTCTGTAGAGAAGCAGCTAATACTACAAATAAAATAAAAATTAAGGGTTTGGTCATAGTGGGAAAAAAAACCAACTACAAACAAACAAAAACAAACAAACAAAGTCCCAAACAGAACGCTTAAACCAACAAACCATGGACAGTTGCATCAGTCAGATGGAGAGATGACTTGGTTTAAGGAGAATCTTCTAATAGCACAATTCCTGTCCATCCAGATAACAGATCCACGGTATGCGGGTGTTAAGAAAAAAAGTGTGCCATCCAGTCCAATCCATATATTGTTTATGAAACAATGTGACATTAAGGTGACATCGAAGTTTATTACCCCTAGAAGGAATTATCAGAAAGGTCAGATTTCCTAGGCTACACTAACAACAATGTAAAGGTAACATTATGTATTGCATCTACTCCCATTTATGTGTGGTTGGTAGGTCAATATTGTCCCATTTCTGAAAAAAAAAAAAAAGTCCAAAATCAGTTCACCATGGAAGACAAGAGTTGTATTAAAAGTAGTATTTTATTTTATTCTATTCTTTTGGTCTCCTCATTTGTATAATGCAACATGTCAAACCACCATAGCCATTCTCGTAATTTCTGAGGAATATTGCAAAATATCTGTTTTAAAACTTTGGGAAGAATTTTCAGCTAAGACTTGTCACTATATCATTTGAGGATGATCCAGCTCCATGCAATTACTGGGTATTCTGAAAATGAGTTCTGCTAATGTAAGTTATTATGACAGGAGTACATCTGGAAGACTAAATATTCAATATAGCAATAGAAATTTGTAAATGTCAATTCTCCCCTCCCCATGTTAAAGCCTGCTCAAATGTGCTTACTAAAGCATAACTAAACAACTAAAATAGTTATTACAACAGAACATTCTATGAATTAGCCTTGAGCAAAAGTGGTTGCAACAGTTCTAAATACCCATTTTTGTCGGTCAGGACTTACATTGTTTTAATTCCTTATCCCACAAATGATGCTGGTTCCACTGTATCAACTTTTAAGTAAAACTGAAAATATCATCCACAAAAATCTGTAACACATTAATCCAAAGTCTCTGTCTACTATTAGATAAAACTGATTAATAGGTGCATGACAAGAGAAACACATGCAAATATCAACACACAAAACCCAGATGCATCTAGAGAAAATGTATCATACACATTGCATAACACCTACTTTTCCAGTAGTTTCACTCAGATGCTTTTTACTGTCAGAAGTAAATTCTCTGTATCTTTAACATTTAGCAGAAACTACTCAACAGCTGATATGGAGAAAAGGACCTCACTCCTGCTAAACATACAGAGGTTTTGGTTATTTAAGAATTTTTACAGCTATATGCATCTCTAAGAAACAAGGGTGAAATCTTTATTTCAGCTACTGACTGTGCCAAGGGACATGGCAGGATTTAATATGACGTGATGCAAAATCATTAACTCAATATTTAAACAACAATAGTAAATTGAATAAAATTACCATCCTTGGTATTATTAGCTAAACCCTTCCAGCATGGCTCTCCAGCTTCACATATATGCTTGGTATTGGGATTCAACCTGACAATCATGTTTATTTTGACCTAGTAGTATCTAAGCAAAATCCGGTCTAAGAAACATTTATGGAAAATTGGGAATTATACTAAAAAGTGAATAGGAATGTTAAGTCAAAGGGTTCATGCCTGAATCTTCTCCTATAACATAAACATGAGCACAAGTTTTATAATGAAATGACCCTGACCTTCCACTTTCTTCTGCAAATTACTACTGCCTTAATTATTTGCATCTGTGAACTCAAATGAAAATACTTAAGGATATATCAATATGCCCATAAATCATCTGCAGGCAATAAGTAATCCAACATAGATAATTAGAGAATTTACGGAAGGCTTACTCCTTCTGTTTATCTGCTTATGACATTTGTGGTACAGCCGGATAATTACTAGATTTATTCATCAAACAAAATCACGCCTTCTGGGAATGCAGAGTGACTCTGGTTTTAGGACTAATAAAGACATTTTTCACCAAAACTCAAGCACTAATTTGTTCAATAACTAACTGCAATAAGCTTTTATGGAAGCACTCAAAGAAAAGGCTTGGCACCAGAGGGCAGATAATTAAAGGTGCAGTATCCCCATACAAAAGTCTCTGAACAATTCCCTGACCATATTAAAATTTAATTGTTGAATGTTAATTGGAAAAAAAAAATCACTCCTGTTCTTCCTGCTTCAGTAATTATTCTTCTCATATCAAAATATATATCTCTATGCATATACCAAAAGAAAATCTCTAAGACTTTTAAAAATTGTATTTTAATTGCTTTCCAGTAACACCAGAAAAATACAAAGAAATACGGAAACTTCTCAGGTCTTCAATTTATTTCTTAGTAAAATTGGTTAAAGTTTTTTAAGTATTTGTGAAATGAATGCAGACTATGGTACTGTATGGGTATCCAAGGAAACAATTTCACTACAGGTAAAATATTTCCAGTAAAAAGAGGAAAGTACAAATCCCATGCTGTTTGCTCATGGCAACAAAGATAGTGTAATTCTTACCGCTGCAGAACTTTAAGGAGGTTTTGCAAGTTAGCCCAGCTTTTCCCTTAATCTTTTGCTAATCATTTCTTGATTTTGTATTTCTAGTCTCCGAGCTGGAAATCCAGAATATCGTGAAGTATGGTAGTTAACAGCAACTCCTTCTCATCTCCTCACAAACTAAGAGGGCAGCTTCTACAGTGTTGGCCAGTCAATGGGCATTCACATTCTCCATGCATACTGGTCTCAAACTTTTTTCCATTTGGGACAGGCTGGGTGTTCCCTGAGATGCTAAGATTTTACTGTATGAGAAGGCAGCACGGCCCTAGGCTGACTGTCTGCTGTAGAGAAATTATGAACTACACAAAATGTAGACTTTTAAACTAGTATTTAATTGTTTAATGTCATGGCTCTTGGTAGAGCATTGTTGCTTGAAAAACAAATTGGGTAATTCAATTAAAAGGCTACAGAAGATACATCATATCAGATGTAGAAACGCACTAACCCCAGCTTGAACTTGATGTCCCACATTGCTTCACGTATTTGACAAATGATTTCTTGAAAATAATTGAAACACTTGGCTGCCAGCATAGGTCAATAATACTTTTTTGCCATTCAGCCTCTTAACAGCTTCCATTTTTTCTTTCACTGTTCCATTCAGGGCAAAGATTGCATTTTCCTGGTAAATCATGCAAGCATTATTACTAAAATGGGACTAAATGCAATGAAAATGGAATACATAAAAGTAATGGCACTTAAGTAAAAGAAAGACCATCTACTAAGCCAAACAGAAAATGTCAGATTTAAATATTGTATGACATTGCTTCCATTATAAACTTGTATTATAGATATAAGAAGGAAAACTCACTAACTATACACATGCTACTATTTGTTTGGCTAATCTAATCAGTGTTAACAAGAGACAAAACCTATATATTCATTGGTTTAGAATATTCATATATTGTATTCAGTTTACATTAAGAAACCAGCACTCATATAGTATGCCATAGATTGAGATGATATTTTTAATTTTTAAGCACCTATTTATAACTTTTTGTGGCAGAGAGCACCAAAGTTTTCTGGAGGAAAACCTTTTAGTATTTGGTGAAAGTCTTTGGAATCACAGACATCAAAAGTATGAGTCAAAAATTAAAATCCTTCAGAAAGGAAAATCACATTTACTTCAGCTGATGGAGTTACAACTTCTTGGTAGAGTGATGACTTACACTCAATGAGTCAGAGAGAAAACACATAAAATCCAAATTTTAGAGAACTGTAAATGAGGTTAGTCAGCATTTCACCTTAGTGTTTCTTTCACTTCATCCAGTCTCTCAGATGATTGCAAGTCTGGCTCAGATTTGGTAAATCACTCTAGCAAAAACACAGATGTTTTTGAGGTAGAAGAGAGAGGTTTGTCTAATGCAAATTACAAACAAACAAACAAATAAATAAATAAATAAATAGAACCAAACGAAATAACAAGCAAGAAAGCAAACAAAAAGCAAGTGGTAAACATTTTTCATTCTTGCACTTTGAACAAATATTTCATAATCTCAATGTTATAAACCAAAAGCTATTTCCCTCAAATTCCACTTAGGAGAAATTAAGTTTTAGCTGTCTTTTAGCACTAAGCCTTTCACTCAGACTTTGGACTTAATAACAAGATTTCAATATACTAATTCAATTATGCAGTGTTATGGATAATATTCTTAACTAAGATCTAGTAGAAAAAAAATTAAACCATCTTTCTTATCTGCCTTCCTTCCATCATAAGTGCAGATTTTTATGCTTCTTACCTACTATACTATCATTTCTGTTCACAGTGGTAAAGTCACATTTTTGCATCTAAAAATCTTCCAGCTGCTGAAGAAATTTCTCATCAGCTTCCATATGCTTTTCAAAATGATATAATACTGTAGCTAACATATCAAAATTCATTTAAAGTAGACATAGTTTATGTGTTCAAATATAAGGAAACTGAATCAAAAATGTCAATGAGAATGTTATAAAAAATTTTGAGAGAGACTGACCAAAAGTTATTTCTAAAAGACTTTCAAAATGCAATTAAAATGTTGCCACCCTAACACATACAATATGAACTCATTGAATTCTTAATATTTAGCCTTAACATTTTGGCTTTGTGTTTTGTGCAATGATTAGGACAATAGTTTTAATATTTTACATAACATTTAATAATTTAATTAATAACATTATTAGTTTAATAATAACATTTAATAAGTACATAATTATATTTTGGAGAGTGTTTCCAAAAGCAACCTTGAATTCTCCAAAATTAAGGTTTGCCAGCAGCTTTTCCAGCTTGGAGCTCACTGCTCAAATGTCTGCTTCGATACTGTTTTAGCACACGCTACTTAGTGCATATTTACTCAGCTGCGTTTTGAAAGATAAACAATACTTCTTTCCTTCCTCATAACAAATTGAATTAACTGTGCCTTGAAGAAAACAGATTTTAATAAACATATATCTTCCCAAGCTCCTTTCCCACTTATGCAACATATGCCATCAATGTTCTGAGATAAATCTAAATCCCCAGAAGATGCAAACTGTACAAAACCAGTGTAAACAGTTTAATGCTCTGCCTGCTTTCTGTTCAACTAGTCTCTAATTTTTAACTTTTAAATTATTACTAAATCCAGAGCTACTAAGACAGCTGCCCTGCAAATTAGTGTCAGGATGAGCAAAAAAGACCTTCCAAATAGTTGGAAAAGACAAAGTGTAAAGGTATATGAAAATATATTTCTTAAAATGTAACTTATTTTTATTAGTTAAACCACCCATATGACCCTTCAGTAATGTGCAGAATCTAGAAATTAATGAGGAGAAAAATTACGAAGTACTGGTTGTTATCCTACTCCTCATGTATAATCTGACTAACTCTAAATACTATTTTCTTCTCCATGGACACCCCATTGTCATGGGGTGGAAGCTTGCATACCCTTATGAGGTTGAGAGCTGTGCTGACACTGGTATGTGCCTCTGGTAGGGTCTCCCATGCTAGTCAGGTCTCAGCTGAAGGGTCAGACAAAGTGTGTCCTTGGACAGGATGGATTCACCAGCCTCCCGGCAACCATCGTAGGAGAAGGACAACTCTAACTCCAAACTGAGGCAGATGGAGCACGCTTAGCTCTGCAAGGCCATCCATCTAAGAGTCCTACATCCTGAGGACCTCACTGTCACCGTCCAAGCTTGCTGGGCCCTGGCAGATGAACCTCAGGACTAAACAGTGGGGCCAATTCTGCACATGCTGTGCCTCACCTAAAAAATCCAGTGCACAGGCTTGAGGGATTAACCCACATTTGCAAAGCCCTGCAGTGACAGGCAAGGGATGAAACAGCACGTGGTGAGGTGCACTGGAAGGCACAGACCCAGCCCTGGATGGAGGCAGGTCAGGACATTGGTCGCTCAAGACTGACTCTGGAGATGACAGTTTTGTTTTGCAACATCCTGAATGACCAAGCAGCTTTTTTCAAGGAGAGCACTACTTGTTCCACAAGGAGAGGTGCCTAGAAAAGGTGGCTTAACCAAAGCTCATCTCCACCCTTCAGCCTGTTGGTGAACTGTGACCAACGGGCATCTTCCAATGCAGTCAAACCAAGACAAGGAGACAAAGGCACACACCAACCTCCAAAGGTGTGTTCAAATTGACACTGGCATGTTGGAATATCAGAACCATGCTTGATACTGCGGATAACGGATGTCCTGAGCTTTGTTCTGCCCTAACTGCCCACGAACTGACTAGACAATGCAGAAAAAAACCATGCCTTGCCATTACCAGCAATGGAGTCTTTCTGCTGTGTGTGTTGCGCCAGACTTGCCCATCTCACATTGGCCTTATTAGCCATCAGTGTGCTTGCAGCAAGTGTGGGTAGAGCTGTGGTAGTTTTCTGTAGGCCTTCCATAGAAACCAGGATACAAAACCAAGGAAATATTCCATATCATTCCCTTACGTAATCAGGTGTATAAAGACAGGAGGGAGTTTCCTGTCTGTCCCTTTTTCTTTCTCTCTCCTTCTCTCTCACGTGTCGGGTGGACACGGAGCCAGCCGTTCTGTGTTCAGGCCTCGGCTTATCTCTCTGAGCTCAGGCCTGGCTGAGAGCTGTTGTCTTTGTCGACAGAGGAGGCAAGGCACTCACTTCTCCTAAGGGAAGTTGGTGAGATCTTTCCTGTGTTATTGTTCTATTTAATTAATTCCTGGGATTTGATTAAGTGGGATTGTTTTGTTTTTACCCTTTTTGGTCCTTTTTCCCCTTCCCCTTTTCCCTTTTTCCCTTTTGGGGGGTGTTTGGGATTGTTTGGGATTGCTGTATTATATGTACATAGAATTTAGTTGTATATATATAAGATATCTACAAATATATATATATTCCTTTACTAATTCTGCCTTTTTTCTAGTTTTTTTCCTTTTGTCAGGAGTGGGGTGGGGAGAGCTAGCCAGGACACAGCTGTGTTTGGCGGGGAGCTTAGCAAACCTGACACAAGAGCCCTTCCCAAATCTTCGTTCACAAAACCTAGCCATGACGATGAATATATTTTTATATTAATCAATTCCCTTCAAGTATTTCAGGACAAAATAACATATGCTATAACTATTTAAAATTAACTTTAAATGTCTAATTGTTCTGAACTTGCATATATTTTTGAGTAAAATATTGGGAAGAGATGGTACATGGAGGGGTTTTTGGGTTATTGTTTCTGGACTTACACAGGAAGTTTTGATGGTTAGTGTTGCCAGACACTGATGTCAATTTCAATGTGGTATTTCAAAGCTCTCAAGGCTTATTTTTCCCAATTAAGGATTATAGAATCAGGCCTGGTGAGCCTAGAGGGTTTTGAATTGTGCTTGTCAAATATTAAACAAACATGGGTATCTCCAGGCTCAGAAAGCTCTGATGAAACTCTCAATCAGATAAATAAACAGGAAATACTGTGTGATATATGTCAGTGGTAATTTCATAGCAAATGGCGTACAGAAAACATCAGCTGCACCCTAATGGTTTAATCAACTCAACTACCACTAATATCAAATAACTACATCTATGCAGGGCAAAATACCATCCACATCAAAACAATATATTTTCACATAGATTTCTGTCTCGTAATCTCCATGAACTCTCATCTGCAAATCAAATATCCTCAGCATGCCACCAGTCAATCAGGTGTGTATTTATCCCTAAGTTTTTAATTTATGTCACTTGGGATACAAGTCAGTTTTCCTAATTAGAATATATCCATCAATATTAGAAAGTAGGCTTGGGTAAATTCATAATGAATCAGTTTAGAAAAATATAAATTTGCATAACATTCATTGTAAGCTAATACAATGTTTAAGTTGACTCTTTATGGGTCGGAATTCAGTTTTCCACACTGTCATGTCCCTCTTAGGCATAGTAGTTAGAAACAGATCCTTATCATGAGCCTGAGTCTCATTATCAACTATACATTATTGCATCAAAAATGAATTTCATGAAGCAACATTTTCAAAATTATTAAGAGTATGGTCAATAAAGCAGCTGTCGGCAGGCACTGCTGAGTTTTGTGTCACTGACAGTCACAGGCATTTTAATATGTGCATATGGAAACAAAGGTATGTTGTAAACATTCGTTCTTAAGAAAATATTGAGAATACCACTGTGGAAATGAAGGATGAGAAGGTTTTTTTGCACTATTATTTCAAATCCATTCTGTATCAATGGATATGATAAAATCCCTGGGAGGCCACTCACAGAGTCTAAGTTAGGCTAACAGTTTGAAAATCTCCTGAAAGGCCACTCTCTCTGTTAACAATAGATCAGTCAGGTAGTTTAACTAACTAAACTGGATCCTAAAGTAAAATATTCAAAATCCCCAAGAAATGTACATAATCTTATCTGAAAAACAACCTTGTACACTAAGAGTAAAAGTTACACTGACAGAAGGTGAATAGTCAAAAAAACAAACAAACAAACAAAAAGAAAACAAAACAAAAAACAAAACAAAACAAAAACAACAAAAACAAAAACAAAACAAAACAAAAACAAAAAAAAACCTCCAAATGAGTTGCTGAAATCAGCTCCTGAAACCCAGTCAACATGCACTACACTGTGGTGAACTGCATGTTCAGGTGCAGGGAAAGGAATCCTCCTCCATCAACGTACTTTAGAGATGTTTTCTATTTAGACAGTTGTTTTGTCAAAGTACAGATGAGGAGATATAGTTGTGGATTTCCTTCTCTCTCCCCTCCTTCCCCTGTGCCAAATAAAAAACAAGCTCACCATGAAATGGACTCTTGCAGAAACTCTGATTATGCCTTTTCTTGAATGACTATTGTGAATGGACCAGAGCAGAAACCTTGCCATTTAGATCATGCAAGGAGTCATCCCCTGGCTGGGACAGCTCTCTTTCTTGTTTTGACTAACAGTTTTTTCTCCCACTTTCATGGTTTTGGCATCTATACGCATCCCACAACTCACATTAGCCCAATTTCAGTCTGGGTTGCAGAACCTGGCAGTTAACATACTTTCACCTTCCTGTTCCACTCTTACTTTTTGAACTACATCACTGAGCATGTTCAGAAACATCTTCCACTATGAAAGGTATGTCTCTTGGAATGTTTTTGTATTTTTTTTTTTTCAGGTTTTGGATGTGTTGTTTTAAAAAAATGAGTCCATAATATGTTTTTAAGCTCCAAGTCTGCTGACACAACTTCAGACGTGTTGTTAGAGACAAAATAAAAAACTGACTGCTAGACTGGAAATTACCCATAAAACTAAAACCACAGGTTGAAGAAATAGCAGATAAACTAATGAAGAAAAGTGTAATTTTCAATAAAAAAATCAAAATATTTTTTAACTGCTGGGATGCCAAAGAATAAAAGTAGTGGAGTTACTGGTATATTCAAAATTAAAACCTGCTGCTGTAGATAGTGTTGTTATGAAAACACCTGGAGATGGCTTACTACAGTAGAAACACTATTGCATAGAGGTCACAAGTTTAAAATTATATATGTTTAAAATCTGTTCTAACATTTGGAATAGGTGCAAAACTATCATAGAATCACAGAATATGCTGGGTTGGAAGGGACTCACAAAAGTCATCGAGCCTAAGTCAGTCCTGTAGAGGGCATCCCTAAGAGTCACACCATGTGCCTGAGACTATTGTCCTGTGGCAGAATGCAGNAAACACCTGGAGATGGCTTACTACAGTAGAAACACTATTGCATAGAGGTCACAAGTTTAAAATTATATATGTTTAAAATCTGTTCTAACATTTGGAATAGGTGCAAAACTATCATAGAATCACAGAATATGCTGGGTTGGAAGGGACTCACAAAAGTCATCGAGCCTAAGTCAGTCCTGTAGAGGGCATCCCTAAGAGTCACACCATGTGCCTGAGACTATTGTCCTGTGGCAGAATGCAGAAAATTGGATATTCTGTGAGACTTTGAACAATCCAAGTTTTGTGGTATCCAGTAAAAGCAAGTTTTGTTTACATATTTCAAGAGAATGATTCACAGCCTTGGAGTGGGACTTTATCTGCACCTGCGGATGAAGAAGAAACTCCAAGGCCAGGACTGAGAGATTGCCTGTGGAGAGATCTCCTGGCAGTTCGCCTGAGCATGAACACTGCATGAAGTGTTGTGTGTGAGCCTTAAAGTGGTTCGAGCTCTTTGTGAGCCTCTTTGTGAGTTCTTTGTGAGCACATTCATGCATTCATCTTACATATATATATTTTATTTTTTTTTTTTTTTTAGTTTTTATTTTACTTTAATTGGTACCCGAACTTCACTTGAAACCTCAGGTAATTGTTTCCTTCATGAAAACTCAGATACCTGTGTCCTTTGTGGACGATAGAGACTTGTTTCCTTCGCGGACTGATTGATATTGTTTCCTTTGTGGAAACCTGGATAACTATGTCCTTCATGGACGATAGAGAATTGTTTCCTTTGTGGACTGATTGGTATTGTTTCCTTCGTGGAATCTCGGATACCTGTGTCCTTCATGAGCCTTACAGATGATTGTTTCCTTTGTGGAGTTACTGCTACTCTTTCCTCCGTGGAAGTTTTGATAACTGTGTCCTTCGTGGGCTTTAGAGAACTGTTTCCTTCGTGGACGCAACAGAGAATTCTTTTCCTCCGTGGAACCTACTGATAACAGTTTCCTTCGTGGAAGATACAGGCTCTGGACAAGTAGAGGGTAAGGACCCGACCGGGAAAGTGCGTGCTCGTGTGTGCGTGTCCGACGGGACGCTGAAAGCTTGCCAAAGTCAGGTGGGCAGCTGCTGAAGAGATGGGGAATGCACCAAGCAAGAGAGATGCATTAAGCAAAAATGAAAGAACCGTGCTAACCCTTTTCCAACATATATTCTTTCTAAGAGGAACTGATTTTGATGTAGTTGCCCTTACAGGCTTGTTAAGGTGGTCCCGGGACAGAGTCCTCATTCCCACAGTGAAAGATGCGTTTGAAATCCCGATATGGAG
The DNA here is from genome assembly GCA_013399695.1 of Formicarius rufipectus. Lineage (NCBI taxonomy): Eukaryota > Metazoa > Chordata > Aves > Passeriformes > Formicariidae > Formicarius > Formicarius rufipectus. The sequence goes on along the minus strand of VXAU01001439.1, from coordinate 44,406 downwards.
AGAGATAGGAGACCAGCTGTGGGCTGTGGCGTCCAGAGACGCTAAGAAACTGGGCAAATATCTACCAGTATGGGCACTGCTGATGGACTCATTGATTGATATGAACATAGAGCAGCATGCAGCCGTCTTAATGTGTGCTGCGTTAATGTGCGGTGAAAGTGAAAGCAACAAGACAGCCTCTCAGAGGGCCGCTGCTGGAGTCGCTCCCCTCGAAGCGACGGGCGGCGCCGCTGGCTCCGCCGAATCCACTGCTGCTGCCGCCGCCGGCGCCCGCTATGCCATGCCAGTGCCTGGTGCCACCGAATCCTCCGCGGCCACCGCTGCCGCCACCGCCGTAGCAGCGCCAGGCACCGCCAAAGCCGCCCCCGCCGCCGCGGGTACCGGAGCCTTTGTGCCTGGTTCAGGAGTTGCCCCAGAGCCACTTGGTGCGAGCTCCGCCGTTCCACTGTTTCCACTGGAAGCGGACGTTGCTACGGCAATGGCCAACGCTGCCGTGCCCGGTCCGGGGGCCCCCCAGAGCCGCCTGGCACGCACATGGTCGCAACAGCATCAGCGACACCAGAAACCGCTGTTGCCATGGCAATCGGCACTGCCGCGCCGCTGGAATGCTTCCCGCAGCACCCTTTGTGGGACAAAATGAAACGAAAAAAGAACCGCAGAAAGAAGCCCAGGGCACCCCATCCGTGTCCTCCGTTGTTATCATCAGTCTTCATTCCCGAGCTCACAATTGAACTTTAAAGACGGAGAACAAGCTATAAGAATGAGAAGGCAAATGAAAGCACTATTATGGCGGCTCGGGGATTTAAAAAAGCTTCTAAAATTGGGAGAAGTCTCCCGCGCCCTCGGGCTCGTCACTTATTTCCTAGAGCCTTTTCCCCCCTCCTTTACTGTTCGAACGCGGGAGGGGAGCCAGGTGGTGAGGCTTTGGGAAGCTCAGTGAGTTCGCTTTTTAGAATTTAGACTGGCCGTGAGGGCAGGGCAGNTTAAAAAAGCTTCTAAAATTGGGAGAAGTCTCCCGCGCCCTCGGGCTCGTCACTTATTTCCTAGAGCCTTTTCCCCCCTCCTTTACTGTTCGAACGCGGGAGGGGAGCCAGGTGGTGAGGCTTTGGGAAGCTCAGTGAGTTCGCTTTTTAGAATTTAGACTGGCCGTGCGGGCAGGGCAGGTCCCAAGCAGAGTTGGAAAGAAGTATCTGCGTGATACTTTTTTAGACAGAGATTTGTTGTTGGTGAGTCCCTGTAATTACAAATGTGGTAGAGAGCGGAATTTGGCGAGAGCTCTGGCGGAGGACTCCGGCGTAGCACAGCCTGACCCGGCCGTTGTGTTGGTCTGGGGTCCACGGTGGCAGATGGGTCCCGAGAGAGTGTGGAGAAATTCGTGCCCCGGGGGTTGCCGAGGCATCGGGGCGCTGCCTGCCCCGGCTGGGAGCCCTGGAATCTCCTAGCGCTGCCCAGAGCGTGTGGTGCTGCGACCCCACTCTCCTGTATCTTCCCCTGCTGGTTTGCAGAGCAGAGAAGTGTTACAATGCATAGGAAAAACCTCAAAACAGCTTTTGGCAATTATGGGGCAGATCAGTTAGTGGCTCTAGTCCGGGCTGGGCCTCCGGCCAATTTGTTTCAGCAAGAAACCTTGTATGTTTTTGAATTTTCTGCCTCTCACAGGTAAGGCAAGAACCCTATTCTAATAAATCAGAATTGTTCTCTTAAAGCAGGCAGAGAAGAGCTCAGACAGGATATTGGTTCAGTATCGTGATTTAGCAACAGGAAGAGATGTTTGTGTGTCCTCACAGACACTGGAGTGCGATAGGTACTTGTACAATGGGTTAAGCCATGGAGAAGTGCTACCTCTTGACCTTCTTGGCCTGGAAACCCCTGCGGCCCTTAGGTGAAGGTAAAATGCTGAACATTAAACCAAGACAGATGGAGGTAATCTGAAATAGTCAGTTGTTCTCTTGCCTATCAAATGCCATCCCAGGAAACCTTTTTCATGTGTGCCTTACAGAGTGTTCAATATTTAGGGATGAGGATTCAGTATATTAGAGGTGTATACAATTTTTTTTGTGTGTGTGCTAGAGTTTAAAGCAAGATAAGCTGCTATTAGGTTTTCTTGGCCCTTAGAATAAAGTCATAGATGTGTTGCGTGGATTTGTTTAGCCATTTTTAAAAAGTATTCCCATATGAAGAAACATTTACCTCATTATCTATAATGAAGGCAGCTTGTCTAACTAGTTAAGTAAGTTTGATATCCCCTGGGTGTTTCAAAGGTTTTATGGTTCAAGGGTTAACTTTTGGTAGCTAAAACTTGCTGTGTATTAGTTATTAGTTGTGTTTGTGGTGTATAACGAAACTAATTAATAAAGCTTCTAATCAAACTTGGATTTTTCAAAAAAAGAAAAAAACAGAATGGGGGAATTGTGGCAGAATGCAGAAAATTGGATATTCTGTGAGTCTTTGAACAACCCAAGTCTTGTAGTTCCCAGGAAAAGCAAGGTTTTTTTACATATTTCAAGAGAATGATTCACAGCCTTGGAGAGGGACTTTATCTGCACCTGGGAATGAAGAAGAAACTCCAAGGCCAGGACTGAGAGATTGCCTGTGGAGAGATGGCCTGGCAGTTAGCCTGAGAATGGACATGGCATGAAGTGTGTGTGATAGACTGAGCTTTAAAGTGGCTCGAACTCTGTGAGCCTCTTTGTGAGCCAATTTCTTAATAAGTATATATATATTGCTTTTTATTTTACTTTATTGTCCAAATATTTTTTGAACTCTCTCAGACTTGGTGCTGTGAGCCCTTCTCTGGGGACCCTGTTCCAGTGCCCATCCACCCTCTGGGTGAAGAACCTTTTTCTAATATCCAGTTTAAACCCCCTCTGATCACCTTCAGGCCATTCCAATGGATTCAGTCACTGGTCATCAGAGATAAGATCCTGTCCCTCCTCTTCCCCTACAAGGAATTTGTAACTGCAATGAGATCTCCTCTCATCTTCCTCTTCTCCAGTGACCTCAGCTACCTCTCATGAAGTTTTGCCTTGAGACCCTTCACCATCATCTTTGCCCTCCACTGGACAGTTTCTAATAGCTTAATATCATTCTTATATTGTGGTGCCCAAAACCACCCCAGTGCAGAGCAGAGTGGTACAATCCTCTCATCCAGCCTGATGCTCCCCAGCACACAGTTGTCTCTCCTGGCAGCCAGGGCACTGCAGGCTCATATTCAAATTGTCATTGAGCAGGACCCCAGGACCCTTTCCACAGAACTGCTTTCCAGCATCTCATTCCCCATGTATATATGTATGTATGTATGAACATCCAGAGTTGCCCTATCCCAGGTGGGACAACTCTGCACTTACCTTTGGTTGGTTATTGCCTAGTCCTCTAATTTGTTGAAGTATCTCTGCAGGGCTTCCCTGCCTTTGAAGGAGTCAACAGTTATTCCCAATTTTGTATTGTCTATAAACTTGCCTGTATCATCTCCAATTCTGTGTGCAAGTCTTTTATGAAGATGTTGAAGAGCACAGTGCCCGAGATGGAGCCCTGCAGGACCCTACTTGTGACAGGTCACCAGTCTGATCTTATCCCATTCACTACAACCCTCTGTGCTCCATCCAGGAGCCAACTGCTCACCCACCACATGTATTTACCCAATTGTCTGCAGGACATTTTATTCAGAAGGGTCCTGTAAGAGACAGTAATGAAATTTTTGGTGAAATAAAAACAGATTATATCAGCTGGCATTCCTAGATCAAATAGGTAGATTACTCTGTCAAAGAATGAAATCTGGTCCAAGAAGCAGGACCCCATGAAGCCGTGCTGGCTGTGACCGATGACAAGTGTTGCCTTTCAGGTGTTCTTCAATACTTTCCAGAATAATCTTCTCCATAACCCTACCAGGCACTGAAGTGAGACAGACAGGCCTGTAGTTTCAAGGGTCCTCCTTCTTGTCCTTAAAAACTGGGACAATGTTCGCCTCTCTGGATTTCCAAGACTGCTCAAAAACCACAGAGAGAGGATTTGTGAGGACATCAACCAGCTCTCTGAGTATCCTGGGATGGATCCCATCAGACCCTATGGACTTGCAGGGATCCATCTGGAGCAGCAGATCCTGCACAATTTCAGGGCTGACTGGGAACTGTTCATTCATGCAGTCATGATCCTTCAGCACTGAAACCCACTTCGTACACCATTTGCATTCAAAACAGAGGCAAAGAAAGCAATAAGAACCTTTGCCTTGTCTGTGTCTCTGTGAGATGATCATTCTCATCCTGTAACAAGCCAATTACATTTCTATAATGCCTATTGCCATTAATATCTCTTTGAAAAAAAATCTTTTTATTGTTCCCCACATTTCTGGCTACCTTCAATTCCTGTCAAGCTTTGACCGCATGAATTTTATCCCCACAGTGGCAGCAGCATCTCTGAATTCCTCCCATGTCACTTCACCTTGCTTCCACTGGACATGCATCTTCCTTTTTTGCCTTATAGCAGATTCCTGTTTAACCAAGCAAGCCTTCTGCCTCACATGCTTGACTTCCAACATTTGGGAACTGTTGGAGTACAAAACCACTTGGCAACAAAGGAGTTAACAGGCATGTTGAGGAGACCTTGGGAGAACCTTGAATGGACATCTCTTGACAGATAAATGACTGCAAAACTCTGTCGCCTCCCTGTCTCCAAGATGTCTGAAGCACCCTCGACTTCATGGATACACCCTGAAGCTGGATGAAGACTCCATTGTGTTTTCTAACTGGTGTCCATTACCATATGTCTTTCCGTAGTAAAGAGCGTGTTATCTCCTAGTTATAATGTCTCCCTGCAATGTTATCCACTAATTGTAATATCTCCTCCCATATTTAGCATAAGTCAAACCCTGGGATGAATATTCATTTGCTGAACCTATATATTGTATGTTGTAGTTTCAATAAATGTCTCTGTTTGCACCCTCATCAAACGGGGACCGTTAGTACTAGACCGCCACAGGGAACTGCCTGCTCCTGTGTCCTTAGGATGTGACATTTAAGAAGTGACCAGGACCTACAAAAACATTTTCCCAGGGGACCTGACTTACCAATTCTCTGAGCAGCCTGAATTCTGCTCTCTTTATGTCCAGAGTTGAGATTTTGCTGGCACTTTTCCTCCTGTCAACAGAGATTTTAAACTTGATGGTTTAGTTGTTCCAGTGACCTAGACAACCACCAGTTTCCTCTTTAACTGTGAGATCCACTCTGTTGAAAAGCAGCAGATCAAGGAAAATATATTTCTGAGTTGGTTCCATTAGGACTGTTCCATAAAGTTGTCTCCGGGTTTTTTAGGAATCTTCTGGCTCAGGACAAGGGCTGTTGACTTGGAAGTGTTCCTTAGTTCCTCAAAAAATAATTCATCAGAATCATGGCCTTGGTTGGGAGGTCTATAGCAGACTCTCACATTGACGTTCACATTGTGTGCTTGTCTCTTGATTCTTACCCAGAGGATCCCAACTGTGCCATAGCCAGCTGTGATCTCCACACATTCTGACCTTTCCATTTCATAAAATGCCACCCTCAGCCTCTTCTGACTTGTTTATGCCTCCTGAACAGCTTGTAACCATCTAATAGGGCACTCCAGTCATAGGTCTCATCCCATCAGGCTTCACTTATTCCAGGGATGTCAAACCTCAGACTGGGCCAAAATTTCAAGTTCCTCTTGTTCGTTCCTCATAAAATGACAAAATCTTGCATAGATATTTTATATGAGTTAATCTCTACTTTATTGAGATTAAGCAAGGATACCTACAAACTATGATAAGTGTTAAGTTTACAGGCTAGTTAGAATTGTGTGAGAGCATTTGCATCACATTTACTACAACTGGTCAGATATAGCTGTGATTTCTCCATAGAAATTTGATTTTCCTCCTTTTATATATATATGTGTGTGTATATATATATGTATATA
>VXAU01001439.1:0-38088 GCA_013399695.1 Formicarius rufipectus | reverse complement strand
TATGTATATTTGTCCCAGTATCTGAGGTTACCAAGTTTTCAAACACAAAGTTGTGTTTATGATACTTGAGCATGTTAAATTATATTCTGTTTTTTATCACTACTGTTTTGAAATTGGAGTTTAACACAATTAGGTGGGAGAGGAAACCCCTTAGGAGTTACTTATCTTATAAAAAACTTTTATGTGTTTGAACTGGGAAACTTCACCTCATTTCTGTAGTTTACAGTTTGGCTTACTACCAAGGTTTATATTAATCTCTTCTTCTATGGCTGAAAAAATAATTATTGTCAGAGTAGTGTCGTGGTTATGCTAGCCAGGATCAGTTTGTCACTATGTGGGTGTGTATTCTAAACCCTCTATGTCATTTTTCCCATGAACTGCTCACAATGGACCATTGGCAGCAGCTGCCCAGGGTACACTTGACTTCTCAAGCTACAAACTGGGTGTTTAGGAACTTCAGTGAGATAAGGAAGTTTTCCTGTCTTCACACTTATGACTCAGGTGTAATAACCCCCCTCTGGGGAGCCATTAGTACCTTCACATCCACCTGAGGGGTCATGTCTGCTAATGGGCCATCAGAAATGCCAAAAATATGCCATGATTGACCTCACAGAGTAAATCACCCATTGTGAAGCTCTCCACCCTGGGGGAGAGATTGGACACTCCTATCGGAGCCCAAGCAGATATGAGCTTGGGGTTTTGGGACTGGGATTGCTTGTCAGATCCCAAGGAGGACCAGAGCCTCAACAGGACTGGGATTACCACTGTCAACTGGACTGCAACCATCATTTTCACCATCAGGTTTCTTCCTTTCTTTTTTGCTTTTAACTCAGGAGGGCCACATGGTGCTCAGAGGTTGGTAAGCTCCATTCTACTCATGCCCCACTGTGCTGGGCTGCACATCTGTTTTTGTGGGTCAAATGGATTTTTCTTCTGTATCAGTGTATTTTGTGATCCTTTTTAAATTAAATGATTGTTCTGACTTGCAATTCATTTTGAGTTAGATTCATTTCTCCTGATGGTTGTCTTCATTGAGAGGAAATTAAGAAAATTATTAGACTAGAAACCAAAGAAGGAGACTAACTTCCTTTACATTTCAAACAAACTTTAATTAAAATATGATAATAGAAAGGATAACAGTTCTTAACTACAATATCTATCTATAGATATATATGTTCAAGAGAAACAAAGAAACTAGAACTGAACTACCAATTTGTAATTAACCCCTCTGAACACAATGCAGTCTCTGCTCCCGTTGGGTGCAGTAATATTTATAAACAGCAGGTGGTGATGTCACTCCTTGGTTGGTGTGGGGCTGCCCTGGGGCAGAGAGGTTCAGCGTTTCTCTCTGGGATGGACAGTGTAGAATCCATGAGGCACTGCTATGCAGAGAAAGATGAACTGGGACCCTGTTAAGTGGGCAGTGTAGACTCTCTCCTAGTCCTTGACTGGAGGAGGGACGGTGTGCTGGGCTGGGTAGCCAGGGATGGAGTAGGGCCTCTCACCCCCTGGATGGCAGCCGTAGATTCTGTCAGGAAACCTGCAGCAAAACCCTGGCTAGCAAAATGCTTCTTTCTCTGTCTCTCTCTTTCTGAAGCACTGGGAACTCAAAAATCCAGGGGCTAGAGCGGGAGAAGAAGAAGGAAACCAGCTCACAGGGGCAGAGGCTTTGTGAAGAAGTCCTCTCTCTCTTCCCCACAGCCCTTCCTCCTTCCCTGTCAGCCTAAAACCAAGTGTCCCTTCTGCTCACCACACCTATCCAAGCAATTAAGGTACCTAGGCAACCCACCTTTACCCATCATCTCTTCCTTTGTTATCTGGCGTAGGAACGTTAGAGGTGATTATCTCCCAATCATGTTGGTAGGGGAAAGGAAAATTCCACCAGGTACTAAAACTATAATACTAATTTAACTCTAAACCAGCACAAGCAGGAGCATTTCAATGTTAATTATTTCTTGTTGGCTAATTTATTTGTAGGCATTTTAATACTGTTCCTGTCTTGACAGAAATCTAATTTTTCTTAAAAGGACACAAAACTTCACCTGTACATATTATTAGCTGACACTTATGTGACCCTGAGATTAGCTCAGTTGGTCTGAGCACAGTGCTAATTATCACCATGGTTGTGGGTTTGATCCCTGTATGGGCTATTCACTTCACTTCATTCGATGATCCTTGTGGATCACTTTCAGGTCAGAATATTCTTTGAAATCTATAGTTGTCAGGGGAGGCACCTGTCGTGGGCTGCCAAGAGGATACCAATGGATGAAACTGTCTGCTGCTAACTAGAGACTGCCACAACCACCAGCTATATACCATTTGACATAGAGCTGCTGTTTTTGCAAGTTTTTATACTGTTCAGATAATGGTGTAAGTCTCCGCCTCTGGAGCCGGCTCCTCCTCTGAGGACACCGGTTCAAATCGCGAGGAACTCACTGTCACCATCCAAGTGTGCTCGGTCGTGGCAAAATGAATCTCAGGAGTAAAGGAGGTGGGGCCAGTTCCGCGCACACTGTGCCTCACCTAAAAAATCCATTGCGCAGGCTTATCCCAAAATCTTCTTTTGCGAAGTCTAGCCAACAACAACAATACTGTTCAGACGTTATAGTTAGGATAAAAGATGTATTAGATAGGTATTTATTATCATTCTATTACTTCTGTATGTTCAACTGTTCTGATCAGTTCTGAGAACCCCGGTTACAGCCCCCTGATTGGTTCATGTACCCTAAAAGCTTACTGGCTAGTCGGTGGGGCAATGCAGCACCACCCTATAAGGCTAAGCCACCCCCCAGTTTTATAAACCTTTCTTCCCTTTTCCTTTTGTGTTGTCATCCGCCCCTAACTTCACCCAAGTTCTAGAACTCTCCAACTGAACCCTATAAGAGTCCCATGCACTCCTAATAAAGTGTTCACACTTGTGTGTGCACACATGTTCACAGCCTTCCCTGTGTGGACCATTCCTTCTTTCCCTTCCAGTCCGTGACACACAGTTATCCTAATCATTCTGTGAAATCTCTGAAAAGTTCAACCTTTATCTTTTGACTTCTACACAACCAGTTCTCAAACAGACCTGACTACTGCTTCAACATTTCTTAAAACTTTATGTGTTAAGGAACAGTAATAATTGTTTTCACTAACTTTTCCCAAAGCCATACATGTGCTTACTGCACTCCTCCGCCACGCTTGTTCTTGGTTCTGTCAGTTAAACCATCACTCATAAGGTGCTCTGAGGCTTCCCAAGTGCCCATTTTGAAGAGAAAAGGGAAAAACAAAACAAAACAAAACAAACAAAAATAAAACAAACAACAACAACAACAAAACAAAACCAAAACCAAAACCAAAACCAAACAACAAAAAAACAAACAACAACAACAACAAAAAAACAAAAACAAAAACAAAAAACAGAAAGAAAGAAAACAAGAAAAAGGAAATACCAGTAACTAAATTTTAAACCACTGGTCATGAAAGTAATTTACTACTGAAGGCACTGATCCCAGGATCATTATCACAGTGATGTTAACTTCTGCTGTGCATTTGGCAAATGGAAATCTTATGAAGACAGTGTAATGTTTGTTATAGCATGATCTGCATGAGCAATAGGTCTCCTAGTTTGGAAACAACTGGATATGACCTTAACAACATAACAATAGGGATGAATATCCTACATTAAATACTTCAAGGAAATTGAATTTCAGTACTTGAGTAGGACATTAAATGCCATCTGTAGAGGTGTGAATCCAATCCAGTCAAATGTCTCTATATGACAAAAACTGAATGAGCCAGATTAGCACTCAGTTATATTTTAGGAATTAGAACTTCCTCTATGACTCTGAAAATCTCCTCATTTATATTATGGTTATGAGAACTTTAGATGGAGATGTCAAGAAAGACAAGTGGATTTGAAACATAATCCAGTGATCAATATTTCCTATCAGACTGTCTTTGCTGAGATCTGCATCAATAAGAAATGTCATGCTGGTCTCAAATCTAGCTTTTTCCCAGAAAATCTTGGAGGGCTAGGGATGGGAGGGAACTCACAATTTCAGCACTAAAGCTAAATAAGCTGTGCATGCTGCATCCACATAGTTCATTTTGGTACCTTTATTATCCATTTCTTCTGGTTAAAAAGCCTACATTTATCTGAATAACAGGACATGCACAAGCAGAAATTTATATGTGTAGGTTAAAATACTTCATTCTTATTTCCTTTTTGCAGATAAACACCACCATTCCCAGCATTTTCAGGATCAACATCTGACTGTTGAAACAGCAAACTGACTGCCAAGCACTGCTTTTTGCATTAGGTATCATAAGCCAGTAACCAGCAGGTTTCAGTTCAGTATCAGCCAAGAGACATAAATGCAGCTTGTAGTAATCTTTGACTTCTGCAGAACCTGCAGAACCTGAAAAACCTTTAGCTACTGCACACCCACGCAAGACTTCCTCTTCCATGGGAAACTCAGAAACACCATAGTAAATGAAGTTGACTGAGGCCAAATATAGCAATCAGCAGGCACTTACTTTGGCTATTTCTTACTCCAAGTGTACACCATCATTAAGCTCACTCTGACAATTTTTCCCATGTTAGGAAATGCAGAACTATTATTCTGAAATACAAACACCTAATTAATCCTGTCAATTCTGTCAAAAGAATCTGTATGATTCTTAAGGTGACCAGAAACCCAAGTCAAAGCCTAGTTAACATCTTCATCAACTACGGATAATGGAGCTGTGTGTGATTGGAATGCTAAAATTATCAGGAAATTCAAGACTGGATTTAAATTGCAAGCCAATGAGCATGCTGAAGATGGGAAAACTAGCAAACTTTGTTTAACTCTTCTGCAATGCAAAGTAAATATTTTCAAACACAAATTATGTTCTGATATATGGTACTTTGTGCTGCTGTGTTTTGTTCTTAAAAGCTTTACTGCAGGGTGCTTGAGCTGGTTTATTTTGAAAACGACAACAGGAAATTTTAGGGGCTTAAGAGCTAATCATGAATTGTCCCTATGAAAACTTTGTTTATGAGCAAATTACACATCCAAAGCAGCTGAAAAACAGCATCACTCAGGCAATCAATCTTTTTCAGCAATACAACAGGAAAAACATATGATAAATTTCAAAACATTTTATTGATTACAAGAATGTGGATGATCATTCAGTGATTTGTAAAAATTCTGTTGTTAACTAATGTAAAGTGATGTAAGTGCTGTGTGAAGCAAGATAGAAATCTCTCTTGTTGTGAAATACTGTACCCCATGTTTTGTCTTCACTTCAAACACTAACCGTTCACAATATTTCCCGCATGCATATAGCACTAATTTCCTGAAAGATGAAAATACACCTTTCTTGTCTGAGAAGCACACAGAGAGTACTGATCAGAAAAGTGTAGAAACTTAGGAGAAGAAATTACATGATCAATTCTTTGGGATGAAAGTAAATAAAATATTTGAGAAACAGTTCTATTCTGTGACAAATATTTAACCAATTTTTAATTTTCCCACTGCAAGCATAAGAGCAACATTCCCCTCTCAGCTTATGCTATTGGTTCAGGAATCCTTAAAGCCTGTAGAAGTCCAACTCTGTTACTCCAAATAAGCAATGTTGTTTTTTTGAACACTATGAAATATGCAAATTTGATATAAGATTGTGCAGCTGTATTTCCTTTTAAACATATGATGGCAAGCAGTACAGCATCTGGAATCTGTAATTCTCAATGCATGCAACTCATCTTCAATCACAGTGCCTCAAGACCCAGTTAGCCAAGTACTTAGTGAACTGAAACAATCAGGCTGAGGTAAATCTGTTCTTAAATAAGACTTTTAAATCTGAACTTATTCTGCTAATTCATGAGGTGGCAGGGTTCCCTTTGCATTGCTGCAAGAACAGATGCTTCACCATTGTGCTTAATCACCTACTGAAATGCTATATTTGAGATCAGATGTAAAGTTAACAACCTGAGTTCTTTATCACTAATCTTAAGGCTGAAATAAATCTCCAAATAAGATTATGACTATGTTTACACATTCCTCCCGAAATTTTACAGGAACATTTTTCTNTTTTTTTTTTTTTAATAATAAATATCCTTCATTTCAGCCAGCATAAGCTTTTCTCAGATATTTCATCCCTGCATTTGAAACAAAAGAGGAAAATGAAGCCCAAAGACAGACCTTAATATAAACACCAGATGGACCTTGAGAAAGAGGAGAATTTTTGAGCAATATCATGAATCTTTTCTCTGAAAATCTTGCTCTCTGAGTTCATTAATAACCAGCATAGTACTTTGTGGTGATGGAAGTTTCTTAAACAGATGTTACTTTCTGAACATTTTTCTACTTTCTTCACATCTTTGTATATCTGCAGAGCAATATAAGCAGTGTTTTAAAATAAAAAAGCTAAATTTAACATTGCCTTCACACGGGCAACACTGCCACATTAGAGTGCTTCTGTAGCACATATCCTGCCAGACTACTGTGTGAGGTAGTGTGATATGCAGCAACTGAACATCAAATATGTTACATCTATCATCCTCCTACCCAGGAGCAAGTCCTGATCATGACCCATCTGCATAAGAGGGTGAAAATAGTACCCCTTATTTTCCTTACTAGTTCTCCATAATAACAGTCTCCTTAAGATTTTTGTAAAATTAATTTTTCAAGTTAAAAATAGTCCTTGTTTTAATAGTCTAATAATAGAAGCAGAAAATAACATAACTTGGTAGGAAACCTTGTATTTTCTCAAAAACAGAAGTTTGTGAGAACAAAAATAAATTTTTGCATAGTATGCATGAAGTCAGTCACACACTTCAGAGAAAGAAATGTGTTGCTTCTTTCCTTATTTTGAATGTAGTAATGATCCTGTGCCTCTTTGAAATTAGCACTTTGGAAAGAGTAGGTTGTGGCAATTTTTTCCCAATTCTCTGCTGCAAAAGCAAGTGTTCCAGGTAAGATATTTGTGGTCTTATCAGAGATCAAGTTGATTTCACTTTTATTAAGAAAAGAACCAACTGATTCATCCATGTAAAAAAGATTTCTTTAATAAAACAGTAAAGATATTATTATCAGTAAATGATCTTACTGTACTTCAAATGTCTAGCAGTTTGAGGGCTTAAATATGCCAATATGAACATTTTTTTAAAGTCTTTTAAATGTTGAACTCATTTTCTTATTCTGCAAGAACCTCAGTTTAGTACAAAATTTTTGGGTTATGGTCATGAATATTGATTAGACATATGGAATTTTGGTTGTATTAGATACTGTATCACCTGCTTTAAGTAAGAAACAGAGTATAATGGCTAATATTAGAAATATCGCAAAGAAAAGATTTGACTGAATTCCTCTGTAGGTCCTAAACTGAATACTTGTAGTTGCAAGATTCAAGAACATTATATGTATATATACGAAATATATATGTAAGTATATTTACTTATCTAATGTGGAAAAAAAAAAAAATTTATAAGCTAAGAGGAAAATACAGATATACGCTAATTTTATTCCAGTGATTATAGTTTCTTTCAAATAAGTCTGCTCTTAAAAGTGAGCAAACAAGTAACTAGAAGATTATCAGGGTTAACGTACTTTTTAGTTACTAAGAATACTGCTATAGTTTTCATAGTCTACAAAAAAATTTTGGCCACACTATTTTTGATTACTGGCCACACAATTTTGATTTTAAGATGCATCAAAAAGGGAAAACAAAACAAAATAGGTCAACTGTTCAAGGTACCAAAAATGTTATAAATAAAACTTCATAAATATTCAGTTGTCTCTCAACTGATAAAGGAAAATGAATTTTAATAGTTCAACTGACTGGTAAGAACATAGATACTAAAATTATCTTTCTTACATAAATAACCTTACCATTGTTGACTACTAAATGGTACCAACTTAGGGTAGTATTAATGAACTGCAGCTGACACCCAAGGTTAAAATATCAACTGCAATAGAAAAGACTGAAAGCTTTTTCTCCTTCATTTTGTGGATTGTCCTGGTTTTACTAGCCAGGATCTGTTTGTCACTGTGTGGGTGTGTATTCTAAACACTCTTGTAATTTTTCTCACAAACTGCTCACAATGGCCCATTTGCAGTAGTTGTCTAAAGCACACCCAACCCCTCAGGCTACAAAATGGGTGTTTAGGAACTTCTGTGAGATAAGGAAGTTCTCGTGCCTCCACACCAACCGGAGGGTTCATGTCTGCTAATGGGCCATCAGGGATGCCAAAAATATGCCATTGTTCACCTCACAGAGTAAATCACCCATTGTGAAACTCTCCACCTTGGTGGAGGGACTGGGCATTCCCATCTGAGCCCAAGTGGATATAAGATTGGGGTTTGGGGACTGGGAGCTCTCTCCAGATCCAGAGGAGGACCAGAGCCTCGATCAGACTGAAACTGCCACTGGACTGCAACCATCATTTTCACCAGAAAGTTTCTTGTTTTCTTCTTACCTTGAACTCAGAGGGGCCATGTGGTGCTCAGCACAGAGGTTGGTGAGCTCCATTCTGCTCGTGCCCCACTGTGCTGGGCTGTACATCTGGTGTTTTTGTGGCACAAACAAATTTTCCTTCTGTATCAGTGTATTTTGTGATCTTTTATTAAATTGTTATTCTGACTCACAATCCCATTCTGAGTTGGATTGATTTCTCCTGCCAGTTTAACTCTAAACCAGCACATGGGTTAGCTTGCCAGCTCTGAAAAATTTAAACCAGGGATCCTTTTGAATTATCTCAAATGTTTCTTGCCACCAAGAACAAGGATTAAAGGAACTTTCTTTGGATGTTTTGATGAACAATGCATTTCAGATTGAGTTCTTGCAACTTTAAACTACCTCTGAATAAAGAAGCTGATCTACTCTACACAAAACAATCAATCCTCAGGACTGGTAGAAACTAGGAAGCTAATTAAATCTGCAGGCTGTTCTGTAGGCCTGGTACCTAATTCTCAAGTTCAAGTCATGACTTGAATCCTTGCTATCTGTGAATTATCCACTCCCTGTATGATCTAAATAGCAGATACTAGTATGAAACTAAATAGGCAGAAGTGGCCTTCAGGTAACAGCTTTGCAAGAAAGCTATAAGAAAACTTGTAGCAGGCTCTTCAAATGTAACAAATGTAACACTCTGCCTTCCTATGGCCAGAGATCTGTCTCTCTGTATTACACTTTAGCATTCATCCATCCTATAGCGCATTCTTTCCAATCCAGCTTGGAGTCAAGCGTGTACTGCCTGGTAATTGACTGATGCTAAATCAAGCACATAACAGCAAGTTTTGCTTCTTTCACTCACTCTGAAAACCTTGAATCAGTTTTCCAAATAGATATGGTCAAAGAAACCACAGCGTTCTGGTTTATTATCAGAGTTCTTCATGTATTATTATGCCAATCAAAACACCACAGAACCTACATATGCTTTTTGTTTGCAATATATAGAAGAGTTATTGAACACCTTGGAAAACATTGCTATAAAAACTTTTGCTTTTATTTTGATATTGCCTGAACCCATCTTATGTACTTACATGACTTAAAAGAAAACAGGAAAAGAAAAGAAAAGAAAAGAAAAGAAAAGAAAAGAAAAGAAAAGAAAAGAAAAGAAAAGAAAAGAAAAGAAAAGAAAAGAAAAGAAAAGAAAAGAAAAGAAAAGAAAAGAAAAAGGAATTTTTTTAATAGAATGTTTTTTCCCAAAATTCAAAACCATTTGCTACTGACATTACAGATTGCAAATGAAAATAGGTATTGAATCTTCACAATCAATACCTAGGATATGTTTAACAAAAAATAATTTAGAAAATTTAATCAGATAATGATTGTCTACCTTATTGTGATGTTCATTAACAACATATTGAAAATATATTTACAATCACCCATATTATCTAGTATCTCAGATGCTGTGCCACTGAATTTGTATTCATGTAGCAAAAGGCTTCATGTTCTTGAGGCATGTTATGTCCTGGCCTCATAAATTCAGAAAAATGGAAAATACAATTAAAGAAGTCTTCGGGGGATCTAAATTCATCTGAATTTTGTGTTAGTTGATGCCATGCAATATTATTAGCTTTAGTCAATTCTGTTATTTTATTGTATTATATATAAAATATTCACATTTTAATCCAAGTGTTTAATCTCACAGTGAGAAATTCAGATGAAGAATCAGAAGGACATTCTTGTTTAGATTGCTACATCATGAAAAAATTAACATCTTCTGGTTGAGTCAGTACAGTAACTAAGGGTAGCTTCAACACAATTCTACTTTAATATTTTCTCTAAGTATTGATCATATCTTCTCTTTTATAAGTTAATAGATAAAATTCAATCTTTCTCTCAGGTCAAGGAAGACAGAAGTAAAGCATTGAGTAATATCATAGATTATTAATTACTACATAAAGCCAATATAGATGTATTATACTTGTGAATGCACTTCACTCCACTTGCTTAAGCCCTTACTTAAAATTTCCACATGCAATAATACCTAAAACAAAATTCCTCTTAACAGGTTACTGCTGTTTTTAGACCATTTTATTTAATATCTAATATGCTTGGCAGTTTATTTTTTTTTTTTTTCCTCAGCGAGATTACAAGATTGTAGAGATTGCCCTTTTATTTACACTGAACTAAAAAAACCAAACCAACAACAACAAAAAAAACAAAACAAAACAAAACAAAACAAAACAAAACAAAAAACAAACCACAAAAAACCCAAACAAAAAACCCACAACAACAAACATGACTGGTAATTTTATAAATAAATATGAACTTTGTATCTTCAGACAAATAACATGCAAAAAAATTAATTTTTATTGATTTATAGTTAGTATATTTATGATGTTTAACAACCATCTAAAAATATTAAATATATCTTTATAATCTGAATTTAGTAACTTGAGATCAAACTAATACTTTTTATTGTTTTATTGCATGCCACTAAACTGGTGAGGGACATTCTTAATGACTTTTTTAGGAGATCTCTTAGTGTAGGAAAACCTGGACAACAATAAAGGGACCTAGTTAAAACAGTTGTAAAGGATTGAAGTGTTTGGCTTAATACTTTAAAGAATTTTCACTTTGAAGATTACAAGTTATTGACAAAGCAAAATAACTAGATGCAGTATGTGGCTAATATAGTACAATAAAACAACCTTTAACATTCATTGTTGCGTGTTTTCTAGAAGATTATAAACAACAGTTGTGTAATTTGATATTGATACATATAACTTTATCAAAAAACTGTGTAGTCACAGTAATGATTTAAAGAGTTGTTTGTTAAGCCTGATCAAACATGTAGGAATGGTTCTGTTACTTAGGCAACTTCCTTTAGTTATATCAAGAATAGTAATCTTAACAGAGAAAAGCACAATAGAAGATAATTGATAGTCTGCTTTTGTCATGTAGATGAATTATTGTGGAATGAGAACATGAAAAAAATGAAAGTATTGCTATATAAACTGTCCTTTGAGTATTTACTCATTTTGGTGTATTGTTTGTGGACTGTGGCATAGGCTAATACAAAATAACATAGTAAAAAAGGTTTTTTGCAGAAGTAAAATTACTTTCCTCAACAATGAAACCAGCCTTTCAAAAAACCCAGAGTACTAGCCTGCATGTTACATATAAAATGCATGTTTCAACCTATGCTAGAAGCAGAGTAGCACAAAGTTCACGTAGCTATTATCATCACACTAAATTAGTAATTAGAGAACATAATGAAATATGAATAACTTTACTTAAACGATAAAACAAAAGCTGCTCACAACCAACACAAATTCAAAAGTAATGAATTTAATTTTAGACAACTGGTAGAAATAATTATATTTTTACTTAACTGTCAGTAATATGTGGATGAAGCCATTTTTTTCTGTGTTGTGTTTATTTTTCTTTTTATAACTCCAAATAAATCAAACTGCTGTGTTAGAACTCTCACAGAAATGACAGAAATTGGGAAAGTAACAGGAAGTTATTATTGTGTGGTCTAACTTACAAATAGTGAATGATACAAGTTTGTGTGAATAATTCCTGTCCAATGGATTCAAATGTGGTCTATAATAAGATATTCTGAGTGGGGTTTTTCACAGTTGAATGTCTAGTAAAGCATCATCATTTTAAAATACAGTCTCAGAATCTGAGTATTTTGAATGCCTTCTGGGGTTAAATGGTTAAATGGGTTTAATCCTGTTCTAGGAATCCACTGGATTTTATTTAATTAATGTTATTTTACTGAAGTTGATTTAGAAACAATACTACAGAAGCTGGGCATGGAGGGGAAAAAAATCATACAAGTCTAGCAGTCCACCCTTTTATGTCTTTCTCTCATTCACTGCTACTCTATTCACTTGGAGACAGAAAACCTCATTTTAGATACATCTATCACCTCGTGTTTGCTAAATTGCTGTGAAATTCTTGCCACAGCTGTTTGTTACTGGGGAAATATTCACTTCATATTGCTGCAATAAACTGATCATTGTCAATTAAATGCCCATTAATTGTGTAAGAAAGGAATACTGCCAGATGTTTACATTAGAAAGAAAACCATCCTTTCCTCTTTATTTTTCACTTATAACCATCCCCTTTCATGTAGATAATTACATGAAAGTGTTTCATTTTTTAAATATGCTACAAATTAGGGTTTGAGAATTAGTAAAAGACACAGTCTCCTTGGGTGCTGACACCTTGAAATTATACTAATATATATTCTTAACACATCTAACTAAAACAAAATGTTTTATTTAAAACTAAAAAGTGTATACTACACACAGTTTTCTATTAAATTTATTCCCAATATTCATTGATATATTTTTCTAAAGCAATTAATTTACTTTTACTGGTAAATATGTTTTTCAAGAAATGTTCAAACGCATCTTCCCATCCTGTTCCCACAATGAAAGTGTGAGAAAGAAAGGCTGCAATTCCAAGTACCTAATTTTCTTTAATGACTGAATCTTGCCTGACTTCGGCCATAAGTGGGGACACCTGGTTCATATTTTCAAAGCTGTGTCCAACCTGTTCCTGAAGACTTCCAGTGGTGGGCCCTCCATAACTTCTCTAAAAAACCTGTTGCGTTGTCTTACTACCCGCACGATAAAGATTTTTTCCTTATATCTAATCTAACGTACATACAGAGGATCCTATAAAATGATTTGGGATGGAAGGAACCTTAAATATCATCTAATCTGACCCTGCTGCTGTGGAGACTGACACCTTCCACTAACCCAGGTTGCTCGGAGCCCCATACAACCTGACCTTGAGTACTTTCAGGTACAGGACATCCACAGCTTTTCCTAGCAACTTGTTCCAGTGCCTCACTGCCCTCACAGTCAAGAATTTGTTTCCCATATCTAATATAAATCTACCCTCTTTTGGTTTAAAATGACATTAAACTCCTGTTTCATGTCAGCAGTCTTTGTGTGTTTAAAAGTTGCAATAAGGTCTGCCTCGACCCTTCTCTTCTCCAGGCTGAACAGTGCCAGCTCTCTCAGACTGTCTTCACAACAGAAGTGCTCCAGCCCTCTGAGTATCTCCAGGTCCTGCTCTGAACCTCGTACAACAGATTCACTCTTTTCTTGTGTGGAGGACCCCAGAGCTGGATGCAGTACTCCAGGTGCAATCTCACAAATTTGGAGTAGATGGGCAGAATCCCCTTCTTCAGTCTGCTGCCCAGGACACAGTTGGCTTTCCTGGCTGACAGCACACATGGCCCGGTCATGTCCAGTTTTTTGTCCTCCAATGCCTCTGAGTCCTCCTCAAGGCTGCCCTCAGTCTGTTCATCCTCCAGCCTAGATTGATGCAGAGGCTTGCCCCAGCCCAAGTGTAAGACACATGGGCTCACATGGGCACACTCCTCAAACCTGTCAAGGTTCATTTAGAAGTCATCCCTTCCCTCAAGGGTATCACTTTGTGTAATCTATAAACAGGTTTATAGGACAAGTTATTATATGCATTCGTAGTCATATGCATCAAAGAGTAACCATAAAATGTACATTGAAATATGTACTTTAATGCACTGTCTTAAGTATTAAGAGAAGATTCAAAACTAGTAAATAAAACACCCAAGTTACTGACCTAGCTAAAATAGACATGAAAATTTATTGCCACTTACCACTGTCAGAGTTAGACTGAATTATTTATGCTTACCACACTGTTCGTAATAAGGCCTGGACAAAGAGGTAGTCCACCAACTAAAAAAAGTTGGCTCAAAATAAAATTTCACAAAAAGTATCCATCAGTATGATAAATTGTTAAATTCCTCTATCCATATTCATTACCTCATAATATCCACAGTCACACATAATAACATAATTCATAATATCCAAATATAATAATATCATTTATAATATGTACAACTTAGATCTGAAATAGCATATAGACAAAAAATTACATGCAGTTTTTATAACATCCATGAGCCAACTATGACAGTAAAGAGCAGTGTTTTCATTAAAGTATTTCTGAGAAGTACTGTCGCAATAGGGAAAGCCTTTAGGATTCCAAAGGTGAGGTGAACTTAGGAAAAGAAGTGCATCCTATGTTCACCTACTGAAATATGAAGTAACTGTGATGCCATTGAGGAAGGTCAAAATATAGTGAATCAGAAATATACCGTCAGATCTCTCTGCAGTAGCAAACAGAAAATGAGATTATTTTCTGGTGAAGTACTTCCAGAATCAGTTCTTACCCCAAATTTATTTAAAAATAATTGGACAAAACTGAAATTTTCTTTATAAAAACTATTAAACTATGATTTTCTTTCTAGTTTTAAATTAGAGTGGCATGATCACATTCAGTAAGCAAAGTCATGGACAAATTGACAGCTCCTAATCCAGGGTTATTTATATTAAACATAAAATTTTAAAATGGCTCAATGAAAACATTCAAACTATCTTTTATATTGTTGTTTCTTTCTTCATTTTAAAGCACCACATAGTAATCTATACCCAGATAAACTCTAAAATATTCATTTTAAATTGCCTAACAGGTGTGAAAGCATGTAAGACTAGAGAGGGTAGAGGGGCATTTGTGAGTGTGTGCAAGTTTGCATACACACACAACACACACACATATATATGTACACACATCTACTCACCCATGTTTCCTGTGTACATGTACTAGATGAACACTGAAGGAACTATAGAGGCAAAAACTGACTAGCAGGAAAGGTGTTTATTGCAGCATATTTCACCCTCTTTGGAAGGTGATCACAGGACACAGGCTGAGCTGTGGAAGATACAAAGCAGCAGCATCAGGCTCCTTAACTATCTCTACAAGCACTTGTAATGACATCTTTGAAGTTGTCTGTACATCTATCACTTGTTTAGTCTGCTTACTGACTGCACCAGGTGAGCACCATTTTTAGTCTTTCAGACATGGAATAATCAGAGAATAAATCCCTTGAAATATCATACACATCTTCCAAAATTAATAAGGGGACAGGACTCTGCCTCATTCCAACAATTCATTTGCTTATATATTTTTTTTCTTTTTAAGAAAACCTAAAGCTGATTCTCCCATTTAACAATTGCCTGGGTGTGATCATGTTCTACAGAGTTTTTTTCTAGATTTTTTTTTTCCAATCAGCTAGAAATCAAGTACAGAATAGGTAACACAATACGTTGATATAAAATATGGGCTTTTTAGACTATCTGATTTCACAGTAAGGATCTTAAAATATCCTCCAATCCATTTTCATCCACACATTCTTACTCTTAGGTCTAAGAAAAATTGACTAGTGCAAGGATGGTGCACTTGGAATTCCATTTTCAGGGCTTAGAACTAGCCCAGAACTTAGTTATTGACTAACTGGCTAGTTTTTCTAAAGTAGTAGAATATAGTACGAGGTACTTTGTCATAGCAGAATTTCAGAGTCTGTGCACCTGAAATTGAAAATTCTTGGAGAAAATTTAGTCAAGTTTAGGTGGAAAAATCAAAGGAAAAGTGGTTATATCATAATAATAAATTAAGTACCCTTCAAGCAAAATTTCATTAGAGTTGAAAATGGATTTCTACAGAAATCACCTCAGAAAACCATGGGGGAATGACAGTAGAGGGAAAGAGGAATGTGATGATGTGTACTTGCCTTTAGAGAAAGAAAAAAAAAATAAGTTTGTGAAAAGAAGTTATCATCTCTGCTAAATTAAGGAGTAAGTAATGTGGAGAGAGCAAAAGGAAGTAGCCACAAGTTTGCATACTGTAATCAAGTCCAGCACATTTTATTTAATGGATTCTCTGCAGCTTTCTAAAAATCATCTATTTTGAAAATAAGTAAGAACAACCTACTAAATAGGTGGTTTGATCCCACTCCTACCCAGATATATAGGCCCTTCTGTACTTGTTAGTAAATATCTCAAAACAATGGATTGAGAATACAAAGAAATTATGCTACTATTAAATACTCACATCTATTCAGTTTATATTCAGAAAAAAAAAAAAAAGACAGTAAAAAGCCAACTACAAATGGACAAAATGTACTGAAGTTTCAAAACAGACAAGATACACAAAACTAATTCACAAAGAGTTTCCTCTCTCTTCTCCAAGTTGTGCTGGTTTAGAGTTAAACTGGCAGGAGAAATCAATCCAACTCAGAATGGGATTGTGAGTCAGAATAACAATTTAATAAAAGATCACAAAATACACTGATACAGAAGGAAAATTTGTTTGTGCCACAAAAACACCAGATGTACAGCCCAGCACAGTGGGGCACGAGCAGAATGGAGCTCACCAACCTCTGTGCTGAGCACCACATGGCCCCTCTGAGTTCAAAGTAAGAAGAAAACAAGAAACTTTCTGGTGAAAATGATGGTTGCAGTCCAGTGGCAGTTTCAGTCTGATCGAGGCTCTGGTCCTCCTCTGGATCTGGAGAGAGCTCCCAGTCCCCAAACCCCAAACTTATATCCACTTGGGCTCAGATGGCAATGCCCAGCCCTTCCACCAGGGTGGAGATTTTCACAATGGGTGATTTACTCTGTGAGGTGAACAATGGCATATTTTTGGCATCCCTGATGGCCCATTAGCAGACATGAACCCTCCGGTTGGTGTGGAGGCACGAGAACTTCCTTATCTCACAGAAGTTCCTAAACACCCATTTTGTAGCCTGAGGGGTTGGGTGTGCTTTAGACAACTACTGCAAATGGGCCATTGTGAGCAGTTTGTGAGAAAAATTACAAGAGTGTTTAGAATACACACCCACACAGTGACAAACAGATCCTGGCTAGTAAAACCACGACACAAGTGTTTACTCTTTTCTCTACAAGAAGGAGTGTCATGCCATGTGTAGCAATCAGGTATGGTCCCTGTTTGTGGGGCGTCAAACAGGAACATTTATTGAAGCTACAAAATACAATATATAGGTTCAATTCATTTCATGGGCTGGTTTTATGCTAAGCATGAGAAGAGATATTACAACTAAGAGATTACATTATGGTTGCTATGAAGGGCATTCAAGAATGTAAAGCCGGCTTATATTTAATGAACATGAGACAGAAGAAACACAGGGATTGATAAGAAAAGTTTCTATCCAGCCTAGTGAATACACAGAAACCCACAAATCTTGCCAAATGCAGGTGCTTTGGAGATGCTTGTGGCAGCAGATGTCTGCACACTTGATTGAGACTTATCAGTGAGGAAGGTTCCTTCAACATTCTCCCAACACTTTCCCAAGGCCTCTTTGACTTTCCAGTCAGGCATCTTGAAACTAAGCTGTTTCTGAACCCCAGCAGCCATGTACTTACAGATTTCTGTCTTTGTTTAAAGGGATTGAAAGTATTTTCCTCCTATGGAGATATGGACAGAAGAGTGCACCTTGTGATTACTCAGACTGAAGGCAATTTAAGCAACTCCCAAGTCTAACCTCTTGCTCAAAACAGAACCATCTATGAGATGAGAACAAGTTGTTCAGACCTTTATCCAGTCAGTAACCTAAAACCTGCAAGGACAGAGACCTCACAGCCTCTCTGTATTGTCTTTTCTGGTGTCTGATTACCCTCCCTTTGTAATTTTCTCTTGTTCTCCTGTCATACACCACTATAAAGAGCTTCACTCATTATCTTTTTCATAAGTTCCTCAAGCTTACAGCAGGAGTCACTTGCAGCAGGTGTCTTTCAGGGTTTAGTATCTTTGGGGGTGATATTCTTAAATCTTTCAGGGCAAACTGTCTAAACTTTTGAGCCCTTCAATAGTACTAAAATCTTTCCGTATATTTAAATGGAATTTCCTGTGTTTCAGTATGTGTTCAGTCAGGAGTCAGAGGTTCAGTTCCCAACCAGTTCAAGTTTCTCTGTAAATAACTTTGAGACATGCTACTCATGAAACAGAAGTAATACTATCTCCTTGCTCAGATTTGTGTCACAGAATGTATCTATTAGATTTTAAAGTTCTCAAGAAGTTCTGAAAATCTAGTTTAAATGAAGAGTTTTAACGAGACGGAAAAGAAAGTTAGTTATGACAAACTTTGCTTCCAGTGAATGACACTCGATGAAAAACCACCACAAAACTATTGAGACAATAGTAAAAAGATAGCATGGTACAAACTACAGATATGAACTACATTACAATAATAAGAAATATTCTATTTTGGACTGAAAATTTTTATGCACAAAATAAGATTTTTCTTAAATGTCAGTCCTTCATCCAAACTAGATTTATATAACTTAAGTGATAAAACTTTTGTGAATAGATTCATGTAGAAATTATGACAATTTTATTGATGAAAGAGTGTGGTGGTTCGATTTTAGGCCTTCCTGGGAGCCAGATCACATGGTTTGCTGTATCCAAGTGAAGTATTCCATCCTATTTTACTTCAGCTTAGATATAAGAAGGGATGGATGGAAGTTTTAGTCAGTCCTTTTCTGGTGGTCAAAGGCATTGATTGTGGACTTTGTTATCTCTCCAGGGAGAGCTGCATGTCTCTGTCCGGGAAGTAGATGTCGTTTATTTGTTCTTTATTGTTTGTGTGTGCATATAGTAACATTAAATTCCCTTTTCTTCTCTGTATATATATACATATTTGTATAAATCCATATTGCTTCTGTAGTATTAGAACCCACTTTTCATCTAGTGGTTTTTTTTTTTTTCTTTCCCCTCCTTTCCTCCCTGCAGCTGGGAGGGAGGGGGAAGCTGTTGTTTTGGGGCTTCTGGATATTTGCCTTTGGCCAGGCATAAACAGCTACAAAGAGCAAAATTTTGCTATCAGACTGATGGAAAGTCAGCTCCTCTGAGGAAAAAAAAAAAAAAAAAAAGAGTTGAAACCACAAAATTATTAGATAATTTTACATATGGTAAAAATGTTCTTATTCATGTTTGTCTAGCTCCAGTTTCACAAGCAAAAAAGCTCACATTTATACCTACAGTTATTTCTGTGAATTGTTTCAATAACTGTATTGCCAGAATAGCCATAATATTGTTTCCATCCATGAGTCTGTTGTTTTTTCCTTAAGTGGGGATGTTTTATTCTGAGCTGTTTAAAGTTAGTTTTTCTCAAAGCAGGAAAAAAAAATTACAGGATTTGACATTCACCAGGTGTTATAGTTGCACATAGGGATCTAGAAGAACAGACAAAAATTTCTAAAGTTATGGAGACAGCTTAGCGGGTTTT
This sequence comes from Formicarius rufipectus, assembly GCA_013399695.1. Lineage (NCBI taxonomy): Eukaryota > Metazoa > Chordata > Aves > Passeriformes > Formicariidae > Formicarius > Formicarius rufipectus. The sequence continues at coordinate 18,521 of VXAU01001439.1, read as the reverse complement.
TTTGTAATCTTAGTACAAATCAAATTCACAACATCAATAGATTCTTCCTGTGCTATGTAATTACATTACAGGCATTTAATTGAAACTAAATAGAAATGAAGCTTTGCCTAGCATAGACATGTCTGATGGTAGAAACTCAGCAGGAGGGCACTAGTTTATTAAAGATGTTCTTCATCTATATAATATTTCAGGATAGAAATATGTTTTGAAGTACTTTTTATCATTTGAAAGCATTGTAACTACAAAACTAAAAAACTGTTGTTTTTTTGTTTTGGTTTTTTTTGTTTGTTTGTTTGGGTTTTGTTTTGTTTTGCCTTGTTTTTCAGTTAATTATAATAATAAGTCAAATTTAACAAATATGACCCTTTGAATTAGAAAGGGGAAAGTGAAGATTTATCTTTGAGGAGTTTGGAGTGAAACAGCCCCACATATAAGCACAAACTACTGAAGCAACTGGGTTTACTCACATTAATATAAAACACATTGACTGCAAAAAATAAGTACTTTAGTGGACAACTTGATATATTGCTCAAGGGAAGCAATTTTAAAAATTCTTGTGGGGATTGAAATCCCCATTGCACATTTCCCTTCCAGAGGGAACTGTAAATAATTTCAGGAAAGAGAACTATGTAGGAATTTCCAGTAACAAATGTACAGTAAAGAATTCTGATGAGTGATAGGAGATTACTCCAAGAGCTTTTGGATGGCTAAGCCAGCAAAACCTTGTTGTTCCCTAAAGTCCAAGTTAGAAGACATTTTTGTTTTATTCTGATCTTATTCTGCTGTTTATCTGTACATCTACAAACTAGATGGAGTTAAGGAATTACCTAAAGTTATTTCCATAGACCACACTACCTTTTAGACGTTGCCGGGGTAAAAAAAAAAAAAAAAAAAAGGAAAAAGAAAACTTTTAAACAGTCAGTCAATTAACATTAAGTAAAAATGCTTCTCAAGGAAACTGCAGACATGCAACCATGCATTGCACTGAACTGCAGAAAGATTGACTTCCATTCCTCTGAGAGTTGCCAGAAAGGGGTTAAATATAAGATTAAATTTCAGAGCAAAGTATCACAAAGTTACTGATGTAGGAACTCTCTCCCGTGGAGGCAACATATAGACTGCACCATTTACTTTCCAATCAATCCAAGGAGATAACACTGACATAAGTTCCAAAAGGAGATGCTCTCCTGCCTACTTGCCTAGAGGTAAAAGCTGGGTTTGCAGCTACCAAATAGCAGGATAGAGGAAATAAATGGGAGTTGAAGGGGGGAACTCAGAAAAATAATGTAAGCACTTTTTTTGTCCCTATTGTTGTTTTCTTCAAAGAACCAAATATCAAACAGCTATCCTGTCTGATAAGACACAGGCAAGCTTCATTTATCACTAAAATGACTTCAAAACTTTTAGCTTCCCTTACAGGAACAGACACAAAGCCAATGTCTAAAACCACAGATTTACCAGAACAAAAGAACAGTGAGTCACTGAATGCAGATTGGCAGAACAAACTGCAGCTGAACTACTTATTCTTGGTGAAATTTACTGTTGATTACATAAAACTTTTTAATATCTAACAGAAAAGCTTTGTTATTCAGTGATTGAGGTATTTTTCTCTTTAACAACCGTATAGCACTTGCAGTTTTGTTTACTATATCATGTATTGTCATTATATATTGACTATCCAGCTAAACAAAGAAAAATAATAGAAGCTTCCATTTTCAAGACCCTGTAGAGTTATTGAAAATTTTTATTGAATCAATTCCTCTGGACCTCCCAATGCTGCACCACTTCTAGGAGCCAAGTCAGTTTTGTGATTTCTATAAACAATGAAGGGCAATTTATAAAGGCAAGAATTCATGCCTCCTACATCTGTGGATGGTCTCATGGTAGGATGCTAGGATGAAGTAATGGTGAAAGAAACTGAATGTCTATTTTTCAGCAATTGTCAGACTTGGCAGGGGAGCAAGGTAATGTCCTGGAAACCTAAGAAGAACAGGCTGAAAGTATGAAAAACACTACAGGAATGGGAACAACCTTATAAGGCAAAAGGTATCAACTTGATCATGGTACCCTCAAAAAGCATGATACTTCAGCTTAAGAAAAGCTTAAGCCTCAACACCACTGATGAAGTCTATCCGGATAAATTTTATCTTAAAAATGCTTCAAATGAGGCAGTGTCATAGAACTACAACAGATCTTATGGGTCTGTATGAAAGGCCATGATAGACACAAGTGTTTTAAAAGTCAAAAAATAAAAATTTGTAACTGGAAAAATCACACTCATCTTTAAGAACTGTGGCATCTGTTGCAACATTTATATATCTACTGTAGGAAAAACATTCATCAGTTTTTACATTTCTCATTTCTATATTTTTATGTATATGAAGTTGTTGCAATGAAAAACATCTTTACTTTTATTGCTATTACTACATGTCATCCCTTAGCAAACAAGTTTCACTGTGTAAATGTATACATCTATTTTAGATGTATTACTGTATTCTGGCCACCAAATTACACAATAACTGTGTTAAACATCTTAGCTTCATTTTTTCTAAGACTAGTATAATTTGTAAATGTGACAAACAGTAACCATCTTACATTTAAGATGAGTCAAACAGACATCCTCCTTCAGCTGAACTTTCTGATTACAATCTTTGAAGTTGACAGATTAAAAGTGATTCATAGCTGTCAGAGTTGTATAACTTGCTGAACAAAATATGCATAAAAACTTTACAGACAACTGTCTGTGGGTTTACATTGCAGGTTATTGTCCTTTACCCACTGTCAGTTAAATTAATAGTGTCATAATCTATCTTCACTGTCAAGTGTAAATGACTATAAGATATGAATAATTAGGTTGCAATAATGTCCCTCCAATATTTAAGCCTGTATATTGATTACACACTTGGCACAGAATGCACTCAATATATGAGTCTTGTATTTTTTGTAGGAAAGAGAACTTCAAGTAAACAAAACACTTACAGTCTTGAGAAAAAGTAGCTAAAATGGAAAGTTTTGGCAGCTGTCAAGGTATCTAATAATAAATTTGTTTAAGACTGAAGCTTTTACCAATAATGATTCTATGTTGCTATTTCAGCATGGTACAACTGACAATCTTTATGGAAGTATCAGTTTATTATTTTGCACCTTTAAATGTCTATATAATGTCAGTCAATGAAAAGGAAATTATCCCTAGACTTGAGAAAAAAATATTAAAAAAGAATTTATATTACCATCATAATAATTCATAGAATCCTAGAATCAAAAAATATTCTTAGTTGAAAGGGATCCAATAGGACTATCAAAGCCCAACTCCTGGCCCTGCTCAGGACACACCAAGAACTACACCCCAATCCTGAGAACATTGTTCAAATGTTTCTTGAGCTCACACAGGCTTGGTACTGTGACTACTTCTCTGGGGAGCCTGACCCAGTGCCCAACCACCATTTGGGTGAAGAACCTTTTCCTAATATCCTACTGTGGCCCTGGAGCTGAAAGCCAGGAGTTCTTTAACACATTGAGACAGTATCAAGAGAATAAGCTGAAGAATTACTCCCAAGAGGTATTTTTATTGATAATTTAGGGAAAAAATAAGAGAACTTGGCAAAGGTTCACAAACAACACCACACAAGCTAGACAAAACGGTCCACAAAAATACTAACCCAGCATATATGACTCCACAAGACTTAAGTCAAAATTCAATCCCTCCACAAGTTAAAATCCAAATCCTCCAGCTCCAAACCATCCAAGATATCAAGAAAGGAGCAGAGAAAAAGAAATAGAGGGAGCAAGAAGAGGGAAAGAGAAAGAAGAAGAGAAACATTATATAGTTACCATTGGAACATCATGGAAGACCAGCTCTTGCGTGTCCATATGGCAGGGCCGCAACATGTGGCAAACATCTTTGGTTTTATCTGCTCTGGTCACTGAGGCAAACTCCTCCCAGCAGGACCTCTAACCCAGTGACCAGCCTGGGACTCCAGGCCAAAGTGAGGGGGTGTGTTCTCACTGTCCCTTCCAGTCCAAACCTGGGTCAGGGACTCCAGAAAGTATGGGGGTATTATAGTTTTCCTGGACTCTTTGTGACTGACAGCTGCTCTGGGGCTTCCCTTGGGCTCCAGGGATCTACCATGAGGGATAGTAAGTCACTCCACCCTTCCCCCTACACACATACATTCACAGGGTGGTTCCAACCCAACAATTACTAGTCTGATGTCTAACACTAACCTAAACCTCCTCTGGCACAGCATCATATCATTCCCTCAGGCCCTATTGCTGGCCTCCACAGAGAAGAGATCAGTGCCTGCTCCTCCTCTTTCCCTCACGAGGAAGTTGTAACTGCAATGAGATGTCCCCTCAGTCTCCTCTTCTCCAGGTTGAATACACCAAGTAACCTCAGCTACCCCTCATACATCTTCCCCTCAAGACCCTTCATCATCTTTGTTGCACTCCTTTGGGCACTCTTTATTAGATTAATACCTTATATTATGGTGCATCAAACTGCACACAATATTCAAGATGAGGCCATCCCAGTGCTGAGCAGAATGGGACAATCCCCTCTCTCGACCAGCTGGCAATGTTTTGCCTAATGCCCCCCAGGACATGGTTGGCCCTCCTGGCTGTCAGGGCACTGAAGACTCATGTTCGACTTGCCATCGACCAGGACCCCCAGGACCCTTTCTACAGTGATTCTCTCCAGTGCCTCATTCCCCAGTCTGCCCATACATCCAGGATTCCCCCATCCCAGGAGCAGAATCCAGCAGTTTCCCTTGTTGAGCTTCATATGCTTAATGATAGAGTAGTCATCCAATTTGTCAAAGTTTCTCTACAGGGTCTCTTGTCTTCTAGGGAGACAGCAGCTCTTTCCAACTGATTACCATAGGCAAAAATGGTGTAAGTCGCCGCCTCTGGAGCCTGCTCCTCCTCTGAGGACGCCGGTTTGAATCCCGAGGAACTCGCTGTCACCATCCGAGCGTGCTCGGCCGTGGCAAGATGAACCTCAGGAGTAAAGGGGGTGGGGCCAGTTCCGCGCACACTGTGCCTCACCTAAAACATCCATTCTGCAGGCTTATCCCAAAATCTTTGTTCGCGAAGTCTAGCCAACAACAACCATAGGCAAACTTAGAATTCCTTTGAGTCCTATGTCCAAGTTGCACAGGGCACAAGATGGAGCCCTGCAGAACCCCACTGATGGCCAGTCACCAGCCTGATGTCACCCCATTTACAATATGTCTTTACTCCCAACATATGAGCCAATTGTTTGCCTATCATATAATGTGTTTATCCAGTTGTGTTCTGAACAATTTGTCCAGAAGTATCACAGGAGAGACATCATCAAAAGCTTTACTGAAATCCAAAAAGGTTACGTCAACTCACTTCCCTTGATCAGCTAGGTGGGTTACCTTTCATAAAAGGAAATCAGCTGTGAAAAGCAGGACTTGCCCCTCATGAGCCAGTGTTATGACTAATGACAATGTTGTCCTTAGGTGTTTTTCATACCTCCCAGAATAATCTTCTCAGTAATTTTACCAAGCACTGAAGTGAGGCTGACAGGTCTGTAGTTTCCAGGGTCAACCTTCTTGCATTTCTTGAAAGGTGGGACAATGTTACCCATCTTCCAATCAATAGGGACCTCTCTAGATTCCCAAGACCATTCAAAAATCATTGAGAGAGGGAGCACAGTGACATCAGTGAGCTCTTTGATATTCTCAGATGAACCACATCAGGCTCCATAAACTTATAGGGATCCACCTAGAGCAGCAAACTCCACACAAGTTCAGGGTTAACTGGGAGTTAATCATTCACATAACCATGATCTTCCAGCTCAGAGCACTGAGACCCCCTTGGTCCATCATCAGTGTTGAAGACATAAGGTAAAGCATAAGGTAATCATTAAACACCTCTGCCTTATCTGTGTGACTGTTTGTGGGCTTACCATCCTCATCCTGTAACAGGTTGATGTTATTTCTACATGACCTTTTGCTATTAATGTATTTTTTAAAATGCTTTTTATTGCTACCCACATTACAGTCCAGCTCCAGCTCCAATTTTTCTTTGGTTGGATGAATTTCACCTTAGAGTGCTGAGCTCTCTCCTCCTCCCATGTCCTCTGATGCTGCTTCCACTGGGCATACATCTTCTGTTTTGGCTCTAGCTCCAAAGAAGACCTCTGCTCATCTAAGCCATCTGCCTTGTCTGCTTGACTTCTGACATTTTGGTATTGCCTTAGAAAGTGGTGCTTAAAAAGTGACCAGCACTGATGGATCCCAACAGCTTCAAAAGCATTTTCCCAGGGAATCTTACTAGCCTCCCGTGAAGCCTGAAGTCTGATGTCCTCGTGGCCAGGGCTGAAGTTTTGTTGTCACTTTTAGTTCTGTCAGCAGAGACTCTTAATTTAATTGCCTCATGGTCACTGCGGTCCAGATGGCAGCCAATCAGCGCTCATGAGACTTTCTCTGTTAACAAGAATCAAATCAAGGCAAGCATCTTTCCTACTTGGTTTGCTTAGTTCACGTACCATGAAGTTATAATCCAGGCGTTTTAGAAATCTTCTGGACCTCTGTGTCAGTTGTGTGGTGTTTCCAGGTAACATGTGGTATGTTGAAGTAATTCAGAATGACATTCTTTGCCATTTTTTTATACATGCATTTATTTGCATTTGTACATATTATATATGTGTGTATGTGTACAAATATGTTGTTATGTTAGGTACAGAAGAAAATAAATGCAATAGCCATTTGAGTTGTAAGAGAGCCTCACAAACTCTCTGTCCATACTTTGCTTTGTTTCTAAATGATCACCGGAAAGACATAAAATTAATCTAGCTCTAGATGCTTGAATGTTCCTTCAAAATGTATTGAACACAGATTTTATTACTAGTGAGGCAGAATAAACTATCAGCAGAACACTAGCACAAAATGAATTTAGAAAAGTGATTTTCCCTCTCATTTTATGAGTTGATTTGAGACACATATTTAATATGAATGTCACCATAAAACGACAAAAATGACTGCTTCAGGAATTACAGTGTCCTTGTTGTAACTTAACAAGCTAACAAAAGCTTGTGATTAGAAACTACAGTTGCATTGTGTTCCACACAACTAATTTTTCATGTACTTCAAGATCACTTTGCATGTTCGTAGTAGCTTAGTACAACCATATTTTCCTAGTCCATTTCCTTGTTAATCTGGCCCAAATATCTGTCATGAGACATTATAAATACTGCAGGAAGAGTTTTAATACTCTCACAAGATTGATTATTTATCTAGAGCAGAAAGAAAGTTTGCACATATGTGTACATGCACGTGCACTCACATGAATTGTTAGTGCAGCCACCAACCAAAATTTCTGTGAACAGTAACTGAGGACTGCTAAACTTATATTCAAATGCTAGTCTAAATTACAAGAGTTGTTTATTTTCAACAGTGGTAGTGCAGAGCATTTTAGAAGCTCATTGAAACAGCTATTTTCAATTTTTTAAAAGACTTTTCAACCAAAACTTTTAACAGTTGTTCAAAAATATTTTATGTCATCATGAAAATCCTCCAGGAAAAACCTGCCTGTGCATATGTATTAGTTTATATGTATATTATATTTTATATATTCTATAAATTTCATGATGCAACTTGTAATAAAACTCCATAAAATGTCATTTCTCATATAACTTAAGCTGGGTTGCATGACACTTGAAGTGAAGCACAGTTCTGGGACAGCACCTCCTTGGACAAATCCCTACACCACACAAAGGTTGGAATATATGTCCCTCCTCAAGGTGACAGAGTAAGTGCATATGTTGTAGATGTGCTGTGTCAGCCATTTATATCCTAAAGTAAAAATCTGACATACTCCACTCCCTGTCTGGCAAAAGGAAAACACTAAGGATTTTACCAAGCTCCCATGGATGCAACATAGAACCTCAATGGTTTGTTCTCAGTGCAACTTGGACTTCAGGAAGAAGACTAACAAGTGTGACTTTATAATTGTTCTGTCATTCATACATTAGATATGTCTAATTTGCATCAGCCAGTATCATGAGTGAAACGAAGATGATTAGTGAAACAAATGCTTCTTTTTTGGATGTTGTATATATATATACTACTGCAGATAGAAAGGGTCAACATATCTTCTATCTTAAACAGGGGACACAATCAAAGTATTAAGCAGGAACTCTCTTCCAGAGCAGCATGTCTGGCAGCCCATGGATTGCATATACACACTTTCTTATACTCAAAAATTTCTAGTAAACACTTCCATAGGCTAAAATCCACAAAGATGACTATGTAGCTTATATCATTGTCTCAATATCCATTTAATCCAAATATACACTGTTTTTCTAATGCACTTATAATTGCTTATGATGCCCAGGAATTTGCAGATCTTGACTGGTAAAGATTTCAGTATATGATACGTGCTGGTCTGTTTGTATGCATAAAATGAAGGTATTGATTAAACAATAAATATGATGCACCCTGGCATGGAGTGGGTGCAAGAACAAAAGTTAATGCTAGAAAACAGAAATACAAGAACTGTGAACTCAATATTGCAGTACCATTACAAATAACTACATAAAACAGTCATTGTTTATAAAAAGAATGTTTAGTTCTGTCCAAACAGAAAGATAAGAAATCCTCAATAAATTCTATGGAGTATAACCTTCCCATTTCTGCAGTCTGGCCAGTTAGAACAGTTCTTGGTATAGTAAAGAATTATTTTAATGGAAAATATTTTTTCCCTTTATTACCTCTGTTGAGTCAATCTAGGTCACTCCAAATGCTGACTACAACTTCTTGATTCTTTGGGACCTCTCACTGTTACTGGAAACTGCATCTTGAAACCATGGCAGTTAAAGTTCAGACACAAAGTTCATAGAAACACAAACATTTTAGCTTAAAGACTTTAAACAAGGTCTATTTTTAAGTATATTTAATGGCTATATTTTATCACTAACTTAGGATCACCTTTAAAATATTCCAGATGAGGGTCATTGAATCAGACACCAAATAGTTTGCCTGACAAAATCCAACATTATTATCTCAATTTAACACTACCCTTTAGAGATTAAATTTATTTTTGGAAAACTGAACCATATTAAAGTGGTTATTAAAATTACTTGTTTAAATTTAACTTATTAAAAATCAACCTTGCTAAGTTATATATACATTGAGAAACAAGTTACAAGTTTTAAGTTAAAAGAATTCAAGCAAACAGCAATAAGATCTTGAAGGCTAAAATGGGACTTTGAAAAATATTACTTCTGTAAGAAATTCTTTTTGAAGAAAATAAATACTTGAATAGATAAATTTTATTTCTTCATCTGCTTTTGGAGAGCAGTTTGTAAAATTGTATTTCCCATTTGAATGTAGGAGTTCTGAAGCATTAGCTATCCCTAAAGAGGGGAAAAATAGGGATGTTGCACCGTAGTGACCTGACATTATAACAGATGAAGGTGTAGGTGAGAGCTAAAACTGAGAAAATCAAATCATGTGACAGTTTCTCCAAGAATATTGAATTTTTCTTTCTTAAGCTTAAAAACAAGGCCTCTGTCTTAAAAATGTAATTTAATTGCTGTTCTTCTTTTTACTGAGGCTAAAGAATTTTTATTCAGAAATAAAATGCAATGACTTCTTTTCAACAAGAGAACAAGCCAGACACGTTTTTATTCAAAAAGTTGATTGCTATTGATATGAAATCATAAATTACTAAGGAATCCTATGCAACCATTTAAAGAAAAGATACTGCTAACTGAAGGTAATTGCTGCATAATTACGTGAAAAATAAATTGCTTCCACTCATTTCTTTCTCTTGCTGCTTGTCCTCTATGCTTTTTTCCACAACCAGAGATGTTAATTTTTAAAAATATTTTGTTTGTTTTCATTTGTTTGGTTGTTTGTTTTTGTCTTATTTTGGTTTTGTTTGTTTTTGGTTGGTTGGTTTGGTTTGGTTTTCTTTGTTAGCTAGTGCCTTGGTTTAGGAATGATATTCCCCAGTTTAGAGTCCTGACTGAAACACTGTAAACCTTGTGTTGTTCAGTAAATGTAGGTTCCAGTGTTTGAAGGTCCCACTGCCCTCAATGTGGCTTTTAATGGTCCATTGTGCCATTCAATTTCCCCAGAGACGTGATAGTGAATATGATATACCCACTGAATCTCATGCTCTCTGGCCCATTGTCTGAGGCTGTTTTTGAAATGAGTCCCACTGTTTGACTCAGTTCTTTCTGGGATGCCATGTCACCACAGGACTTGCTTTGCAAGGCCCAAGATGGTGGTTCAGGCAGCGGTGAAAGGCACAGGGTACATCCCCAACCATCCAGTGGATGTTTCCGCCATTGTCAGCACAGAGCATTCACCTTGGCAATTTTAGGAGAGTGGAATGTAATCAATCTGCCAGGCCTTCCTATATTTATATTTCATTAATTGCCCACCATACCACAGAGACTTTACCCACTGAGCCTGCTTGATTGTAGTGCCTGTTTCAGAGACACAGATAACCTGGGAAGTAGTGTCCATGATGAAATCCACCCCTTGATCATGAGTCTTACTGTCTATTGCATCTCTTCCTTGACAACCTGAGCCAACATGGGCCTACCAAGGCAGAAATAATTCACCTTTATATTGTCAGTCCAGATTTGCTTGAGACACTTTAATCTTGGCAGCCTGATCCACTTGTCTGTTGTTGCAATGTTCTTTAGTGAGGAGGCCAAAAACAGCTTGGCGACAAAGGGCCTCTCTGGAATTTCAGCTAAGCCTTGGGAAAGTGTATTGGGAGTATCCCAGTCCCGAAAAGACTCAGTCCAGTCTGCCGACATCTGCTGCCACAGTATCTTCAAGCTGCCTGCAGTTGACAAGATTTTAGGTTTCTGTGTACTCCCCAGCCCAGATGGAGTCTCACTTTATCAATCCCTTTGTTGCTCCTCTCTAATCTTTCATTCCTGAATTCTGTCATAGTAAACATATTGTATTCTCTTAATTGTAATATCTCCTTCCATATTTAACATAAAACCAGCCCCTGAGATGAATATTTACTCGCTGAACCTATATATTGTGTCATGTAGCTTCAATAAATATCTCTGTTTGCCCCCCAAAACTAAGATTGTGTTACCCCAACCGGTACACTTTAGTAGTGCAGCTCCTGGGCACTTGTGCAACTACATGATCTACTTTTACAGCCAACCTCTCTGTGTGGGCAGTGTTGTCTTGCCACTATTAGGAAGCCCACATGGGTTTCCCTCTACATTGACAATTAATCTCTTTCCATCAGTTCATCCATCCCCACTGAGCATTTTCTACCATTCACGAGTCAGTGCAGAGGTAGAGCACTGGTCATTTCTCTCATTCAACAATGACTTTTTCAGTGTCCTGTAGTTGTTGGGGGCTGAACTTCCAAACCATTAGAGCAAAGATTTTCCCCCAAGACTGGCCCGTCTCTGAATGACCTTCCTAGAAACCCCTGTCTTGACTCTAATTAAGGTGTAGACTATTGTGGAGGCGTAGTGGAGTTTGGAACAAGACCGTGCTCTCCTTACCATCCAAAGAAAATTCAAAATTTTTAAAAGTTGTTGTAACAGGACTGAAGGAGAAAAAAGGATGTGAAAAGCTGGGGAAAATCATCCTTGCCTGCTCAACCCACAGACTGAGTATGATTATTAATAGACTCCCAAAGGCAAGGCCCTAGATAAGGATAGGAGAGCAACACTAAATACACATCCCAAATGACCTTCACTGTCTTAGATATTTTCATGTCATAAGCTGTGTGCTGGTTTAGAATTAAACCAGTAGGAGAAATGAATCCAACTCAGAATGGGATTGCAAGTCAGAATAACAATTTATTAAAAGATTGCAAAAATACACTGAAAAAGAAAGGAAATTTGTTTGTGCCACGAAAAACACCAGATGTACAGCCCAACACAGTGGGGCACATGCAGAGTGGAGCTCACCAACTCTGTGCTAAGCACCACGTGGCCCCCCCTAAGTTCAAAGTAAAAAGGAAACAAAGTACCTGCTGGTGAAAGTGATGGTTGCAATCTGGTGGCAGTCTCAGTCTGATCGAGGCTCTGGTCCTCCTCTGGATCTGAAGAGAGATCCCAGGCCCAAAGCCACAGCTTATATTCGCTTAGGCTCCGCCCAGTCCCTCCCCCAGGGGAGAGACTTAAACAATGGGTGATTTACTCTGTGAGGTGAACAATGGCATATTTTTGGCACCCCTGATGGCCCATTAGCAGATATGACCCCTCAGGTGGGTGTGGAGGCAAGAGAACTTTCTTATCTCACAGAAGTTCCTAAACACCCAGTTTCTAGCCTGAGGGGTGTGCTGTCCCTTGAACAATAGCTGCTAATGTGCCATTGTGAACTGTTCGTGGGAAAAAGTGGTATAGAGGCTTTAGAATACACACCCACACAGCGACAAACTAATCCTGGCTACTAAAACCAGGACAAGCTGATATCACACAGTAGAGCAACAAAACAATTCTGATCCCTCTCCCTGCTCTGAAAAAGAACAGTGGTATGGGTTAAGTACCACACCATGTGAACAGACCAAATAACAAATACAACAAATTATTAGGTCAAATTTGTTTCTAGCCCTCTGTAGTTAGACTTGTTGTTGTCACAACCCTTCATGGCCTACATTGGGCATCAAATAAGGCTGTTGTGGTTTAGATGTGGCGTTCCACAATTTAGTGTTCTCACTGAAACATTCCAAACTACAAACCATTTTCTCTCTCCCACCTCTGCCTCCCCTTTCCCGTGTGGTGGGAGGGAGTGGAGAATCTAAGGCACAACAGATAAAGATCACAGGTTGAGATAAGAACAGTTTACTGTAAACAGAAATGAAATAATAAAAGAACAGTAACAGCAATAATATGAATAAAAAGGTGTACAGAAAGGTGAATGATTCACACATGAATAAAGTTCACCATATGAGAACCCACAGTATGAGAACCACATGCTACTCCCTACTAGAACAGGCTCCCTTTCCCTCAGACCCAGCAGTGACATGAGGTGGTATGGAATAACCAACTTTATCTATATGTATAGATATAGAATTGTTCCGGCCATGCCCCCTTCTGGTTAGTACAAAAAATTAACCTTGTCCTGGCCAGAACCAGGACTGCAAGTGTTTTCCATGGTCTTAAAATTATCTATAGTAGCAGTTATTTTAAAGCAAACTTTATCTGAGATTGGATGAGTTGGGTTTTTGATATTTGCATTACTCTACAAAAACATGTACCAGTGCAAAGGATGCTGGTGCATGACAAAAACTTGCACTCTCTCTGACTCTCTCTCCCCCACATGGTAGGGTGACTGAACCATGATCTTTAAGGTCTCTTCCAATCCAAACTAGTCTATGATTCTATTATAAACCTTTGCAGCCCAAACACTAAACTGGAAAATAATCTCCACTAGTGTTTTAAATAAATAAATAACCTACCAGACAACCACCACACCAAAAAAGTGAACACAGAGTAGCATCATAAGAGAAGAGTTTGAAAAGAATTTGGGTCATCAGAACTGTAATGGAGTGAAAGACTTAAGAAATTAGCTTGCACCTTAAGCTACCTCACCTAGTGCAACTTTACTAATACACCAGCATACTCAGAAGCAGATATGGAATACAACTGTTAATTTTTCTTTCAAAAATATAATGCAGCCATTGACCTGGCTTTGTGAATCAAATCATCTTCATAGTGCAGGAGTAGAGACGGGAATTTGTGTGTATGAGGATCATGTGAAAGACACTTAAAAGTTCAGGGAAACTAGTGTGTTTTTAAACATCTCATTGAGCTGATTAGCCTCTCATTTTTAATTTAATTTAAACTGATCAATCCTGTGTGCTTCAAGTACTTTAATCAGGTTCACGTTGCTATAAATAAATATTTGACAAGGATTTTCAGTGTGCCTAATTTAACATAACGTATGCTACTAAAGAACGGATATATATTTTTTATGATTCACTAATTTTAAGGGTACTTCATGGTGTACCATTTTCAGGGCACACAGAGTCATTTATGGATTGAACAGTAGTGTAAGTTGACAACTATATATGGAAAAAGATTTTTCAGTTCTGTATAATACTTCAGAATTTGCTGTGATGGTCCACAATGTAATTCTATTTTTTGAAGAAAACCTGATTGTTGGTTGACATTTTAATCACCCTAAAAAACAGGGCAACAATGAGACCAAGAAGGAACTATAGATGGTAGTCATAAGTTGAAAAGTGTGATGAACACTTTAAAAGGGTTTTTTAAACTTAATTTTTGAATTAAAATTATTTGAACTTGACAGCATTAAGTGACAGGCTTTTAGGTTTACTGTGATTAACTTCATTGGTAACTAAATGTATCATGAATTAAAAATCAAAAACCTGTATTTCCTTCTTTCTTAGTCTATTGGAACCTCACTATAACATGAAAACAAACAAACAGGTTAGTGAATCTTGCAGTGAAAATGATGTATGTTTCAATACAAGACCCTTCCAGGACTCCAGTATCAGAACAGGCTTAATCAACTAGATAATAAATTTCCCAAGTCCTGATAAGTAAATGGTGTTATTCCTGGAAGCTTTTCAAGTAAGAAGAAACAACAAAAAGGTGTCTTATGAGTTTTATTAAATAAGATCAATAATTAGGTATTTAACATGTCCATCTGTTTTGGAGTCCAATTCTAAATGTTTAATTTCCTATCAAGAGCAACAGAAAAAGAGGAGATAGGTACTGCCATGAAAGGAGTAGGTATCAATTTGGTTTTCTTTTCTTGCCATTACCCGGACAGTCTTTGTCAATGCTTAGAGGACAATATGTCTCTCAACGTTGTGTTTCTGACTAAGAAACCCTTAAAACAAAACAAGCCCCAAACCAAACAAATAAATTAAAAAAAAAAAAATAAATGCAAATGGCTTCTGGCACATTGTGAAGACTTAGCATTTCTCTATATGCTTAGCAGGTCCAATTTGACCAGGAATCCAACATAATGAAAACCTACTTGCAAGGAGGAGACTGTAAATGTTGTGGGGTTTGTTTGTTTGTTGTTTGTATTTGTTGTTGCTGTTGGTTTTGTTTGTTTGTTTGTTTTCCTAAAGGTCTTATGAATATCTATGAATGTATCAGACTCAAAACATGTCATTTACTTTTAAAAAAAATCTGAAATCCAAATGAAAAAAACAACAGCTGAGCCACACATAAAAAAAAAAAAACAAACAACCTCAAAAAACCCCCCAAACCCCAAACCTCCTATAAATGTCACTGTTTTGTTTGAACTGCAACTGAAGAAAAGAAAATTATTGTTACTTGTATAACCTTCACAAGCTGGAAATAACTAAATCTTCAAATTATTACCTGTACATGCTAGTTTGTCATTATGCACCTTTTCTCCTTATTCTGAAGGAGAAGAAACAATGATAAAACAGGAAGATAAATTATTTTCAACCTGGATGAAAAAAACATGAATCTCTTGAAATCTGTCAAGAAAATATCCATTCTCATAAAAATTCTAGCTCAGTTTTTCTACCAGGAGATCTGACTTATAACTCGTCATTCCCCATGTTTATTTTATTTGGATTTGAATGAAGAGATAATTTAAACCTTTTACTTTCATAATTTCTGCTCTGTATGAATATCAATATTAGTACAATCCAGCTTGTATAAGAAGAAAAAGACTCAGCAATTACAATAAATAATAAAAAAAAGTAGACAGGGTTTGAACGGTGGGGACCGGTTCCTCACAGCCTGTGGTCCGGGGTGGTGCTGGAAAACCCCTGTGCTGGGGAGGGTACAGATGACACGTGAGTCCTTTCAGGCTGGGTCGTGAAGAGAGAAGCTCTTTGTTCAGTGTAGCAAGGAGTTTTACAACCCCAGGGATCGGGGTGGCTAGGAAACCCGGTTAGCCAATGGGGGAAGGGAAGGGTCCCAGACAGGCAGGTCCCCAGGGATGAGGACAGGAGATACAATCATGGGGCTACAAGGGGTGGGGCTGGCCGGTCAGTCCAGCTCAGGTAACAGTTTCACTTGGTGGGGTTACATATTAAAGGGAAACCATACAAACAAAGCAATTTCTAAAAGGTCTCTAATGTAGCAAACTCCTGGCGTCTATTGCCCTGGTCTTCTTGCTTCACCTGTTTCTTCCAATCTTCGTAGTTTGAGTGATCTCCCACAACTGCTCCGTTTTTTTTAATTAGTGAGACATTTACTTGAGCAGTCTTGCGCAGAACAAGAGCCTGTAAACATTTAATGATACATGGAATGACACAGAGAAGGATTAACAACACAAACAAACCTAAAAGCAAAAACAACATGAATTTTTTTTATTTGCTGCCATTTTTCTCCCTTTATGGGCCACTGGGAAACCCAGACTGGCTTATCTGAAAGCCATGTCAGGGGGGAGACTGCAACTTGTTAGTGGCCATTACAGTAAATTTGAGGTAGTTAAGTGGATACCCCATTGTCCTATAATGTCTCTCCCCCAAAGGGTCATTGGGATATTAAGGACATAAGGCTTTGTAGAAACTATTTTACCTTCTAGTCCTTCTATTAGTAATGTGAAGACGCTTTGGAGCGGTTCCTGGGCTCCTCCTACTCCTCTGATGTTGATGCAGGGTTCTGTGGTGCTCCACTCCTTCTGCCAGTCACTTGCAGCGATTGTTCGATAGTAACATCTGTGCCTGTATCTATGAGACCTTTAACTCGAACATATTTGTTAGAGTTGGGAAAAAACACAGCACAAGTTAGCATTGGCTGCTCATGTAAGATAGACTATGACCATTGAACCAGAGGTACAGAATCTACAGTGTTTCCCTTTTCAGCAATAGCAGTTAAAGTGGCAATAGGCATTCCTGTGTACAGCTCCACAGGTGGAAATGAAGCTTTTACAGTCACTTCTATTGCCTTTGAATTGTCTATAGTTATTGATTGTGGAATAACAATTAGTCCTGTTTCCTCAAATGTAACAGTTCCAGTTAAGATGTATTCTCCAGCAGGCACTGGCAGGCTGTTTGATGGTGTCACAAGAACTGTTTGGTAGACATCACTGTTTATTGTGAGTTGGTGGGGAGATGCCAGCTCCAGCCTAGAGACACTTGCTCCAGCTGTGCGTCTGGCACTGAGGGGAGCAACTGGGTGTGGTTTTCTTGGAAGGCTTTTTCTGTCACAAGAAAACCACACTAAAACACCACTATGTAGCCTGCAAAAGAAAGACATTTAAGGAATAAATACAAAAGGTAAGAGAATGATGGATGTACTGAATTGACTTATTGCATTTACAGGTCAAGTTTTCAGAACTTGCTTCCAAAACTGCGTGTATTTGCTGTTTATGCACTTAATCAGGTAGTCGTGCACGCAGATCAGGCTGTCAGATGCAGGCAGCTTGTAGCTGGACTGAAAGTTCATAATATGCTCAGCTTTAGGGATCTGATTGAAAGGATGCACCAGAATAACTGCAAGGTAAGTGGAAAGTAAGAAAACCACTGAGTTGGGCTGTTTATTCACATGACCTCTTTGTTAGTAAATATTTCTTAAACTGGAACAATATAGCCTCATTGCTTCATTAAAAGCATTATCATCTCTAAAGCAATTATCACCTCTACAGAAAAGAGAATAAAAGAAAACCAAGCAATTTGCCTATTGCCAGCATTGGCAAAAGCAACTGGATCATACCTGAATGCTTCAGAAAGCCTGTCCCCTGATTTATCAACACTTGTCTGTGCTACGCAAGGTGGACTAAGCATGACTTCAAGTCCTACTGTTTCCTAAGTTCAGGGGTTACAGAAGTCTGAAGGTCCAATGCCATGATTCTTATAAGCTTTTGCTATAACACCATAAGTTCAAGGACTTTGCTTGATGACAGAATCACAGAATGGATAAGGCTGGAAGGAACCACAACAGGTTCATCTGGTCCAACCTTTCTGCCCAAACAGGATCATCCTAGATCTCATTACAGAGTATTTTGATATATATTTTGAATATATTGATATTTCATCTTCCTCACCAACACCCCCTTGTCATGGGGGAGAAGTTTGTGTGCCCTTATGAGGTTATGAGCTATGCTGGCAGTGGTTTATGCCTCCGGTAGGGTCTCCCATGCTGGTCAGGTCTCAATTGAAGGGTCAGACAAAGTGTCCTCGGGCAGGATGGGCTTGTCAGCCTCCTGGCAGCCATCCTAGGAGAAGGACAACTCTAACTCCAAACTGAGGCAGATGGTGCTTGTTCAGTCCTGTAAGGCCATCCATCTAAGAGAAAGATACTCTAACCAAACCTACATTCTGAGGATCTCACTGTCACCATCCAGGCTTGCTAGGCCCTGGCAGATGAACCTCAGGAGTAAAGGGTGGGGCCAGTTCTGCGCACGCTGTGCCTCACCTAAAAAATCCACTGTGCAGGCTTGAGGGATTCACCCACATTTCCAAAGCCCTGCAGTGACAGGCGAGGGACAAAACAACAGGTGTTATGGAGCACTGGGAGCTGCAGACCCAACCCTACAGTCCCGTGGTTCAGGACATTTGTTTCTCAGGACTGAACCTGGAGATGACAGTTTTGTTCA
>VXAU01001438.1:32518-60795 GCA_013399695.1 Formicarius rufipectus | reverse complement strand
GGCGGTGCCCCGTGCCCCTGTCCTCCCTCTGATTGGCCATTGGCCGTGAGTGACGCGACCGGTGGGCGGTGCCCTGATCCCCTGTCCGCCCCCTGATTGGCCACTCGCCGTGAGTGACGCGGCGCGGGGCGGCGGGCGCGGCGGGCGCTGTGGGGCGGCCATGCTGCTCACCGTGTTCTGCCTCCGCCGCGACCGCTCCGAGATCACCTTCAGCCTCCAGGTGGACGCCGACTTCGAGCTGCAGAACTTCCGCGCGCTCTGCGAGCTGGAGTCCGGCATCCCGGCGGCCGAGAGCCAGGTCAGGGGCTGTCCCTGCCCGCCCCCCGCCCCGAGCGGCGCCCACAGCGACGGCCCAGGCGGGGCCCCCGCGCTTGGGGATTTTCCAACCCTCTTATCGCAGGGTTTGGGGTCTTCCGTGGTGGGAGCAGCTGTATCCCCCTGTTCTCAAAGGGTTGGGGGTCCCCCCTGGCTGGGACCGGCTCCGTGTCCCGCCTGTTACCGCAGAGTTTGGGGTCCCCCTGGCTGTGATCGGCTGTGCCCTCCCGTTCTCACAGGGTTGGGGTCCCCCCAGTAGAAGCGGCTGTGCCCCTCTGCTCTCACAGCATTTGGGGTCCCCGGAGCGTCCGCCCCGCGGATCCGGAGTTTGGGGGTTGTTGGGGAGGGTCTGGGTCCCTCCGTTCGGGTTTGGAGAGAAACGCGTCGCTTTTCGTTCGAAATCCTCCTTTTCCCCTCGGGAGAGGGCTCCGAGTGCCCGGTGACTCACTGTCCCTCCGGAAGAGTCTGGGTCTGGTCCCGCTGAGAGGGGGGGACATAACATGGGTTTGTTGTTTTTATTGAGGTTTCGTAGGAATTTGGTGTTTAAACGGGGCAGGATTTGGACGAGAGGAGCGGGAGTCAGAGAGAGAGGAGTGTGGTGGCTCAAACCCCTGAAATGTTTGGGAAAGGGTTTGTTTATCCCATCAAACCCCTGCCTGGTCTGGGGCGGAAAGAGCACATTGAGGCTTTTCCTGCCTTTTTTCCATCCAGATGTGGGACCAGACGGGCACACCCGTGTGGTTTTCCCAGCAAGTATCCGACCCCAGCCCTCATAAGGTGGGGGCGGCCGTCGGTGCGTCCCTCGGGGTGTGATCGTGGTTTGGGGTCAGTCCCGCTTTTCTGGCCATTCCTCCCGGTTTTTCCTGGGCAGGGCGGTGTCGACTCCTTTACTGTGCGCCAGCCCTGCCTGGCAGAGTTTGTGGAGTTTACTGGTGATGGCTTTGGCTTCCCGAGCCTCTTCCCAGTCCTCATTAACAATGTCTTCTTCCAGCCAAGCCAGGATTAGTCAGCGCTGGAAGGGCTGCTGCAGGGGCAGCCCCGGAGCAGGAGTTGCCCTCGCCCAGCAGGTTCCAAATGGTGTTTGGCTTTCCCTCTGCCTTGGGCAAGCCTTGTTTTCTGGGATGGGAGGTTGGCGTTGAGGGGGAAGCGAGCTCAGAGCAGGGATAGAAAATCCAGGTGAGGTGGCTTTTCCTTTAGAGAAAAAACCCTTGATTTTGGGCAGTTGGTAGAAAGAAAGAACTCAACTCGTGAACGTTCTGTGCTCTAGCAAACCCTCCATGTCCGTGGCACAGTCCCCAGGAGCTCCTGGATTTGAGGACAACGCCTACACGTGGGAGTCTGCAGTGGCTTTGACATCTCCAGGCATGCCCTGGAGCACAAATCCTCCCCGTCCTGCATCTCAGTGATCTGCAGCTCTGGTTTAAGATAACGAGGGGTCACTTCTCTGCTTTTTTTTTGCCGGGAGCTCCCTGGTTGGCGTTTCTCCCTCCCAGCTGACCTGTGCAGGGTTTGGGTGCTGCCAGCCCCAGGTGATGGGAGCAGCGCTGTGCTTTTGTAGCCACCCCTGCCTTCCTTCTGCTCATCCATCTGCCACTTGTGCATCGTCCTGCACCACGTCAGGCCCTGCTTTGCAGGCAGTTATTTACTGCTCCTTTCTCTGCCCTTCCTGCCCGGTGTTTGTGAGGTGTTTTAAGGATCTTCAGTGGGGAGAACAGGTTGGACAGCAGGAGGAATTTCTCCATGGAAAGGGTGGTCAGGCACTGGAAGGGGCTGCCCAGAGAGGTTTGGAGTGCCCAGCCCTGGGGGTGCCCAAGGCAGCACTGGCCGTGGCACTCAGAGCTCTGGGCTGGGGGACAAGGTGGACATCGGGCACAGGGTGGGCTCTGTGGGCTGAGAGGGCTTTTCCAGCCTCAGAGATTCTGGGATTCTGTGCAAAAGCTATGGGAACACAAGTTCTCAGTGATGCAACTTGTTGAGTGGAAGGATTTTCCATTCTCAGACCACAAACAGGCAGTTTCACATCTACCAGACTTGGCTGTTTTCTGCCCTTTTTCCACAACCAAGACGTCCGTTGGGTTGAAGGTGTTGTAGGATGAATTCCACTGTGAGGGTCCTGCAAGGTGTGTGGAGGAGGGTTACTCCCAGCCTTGTCCTGTGCTGGTTTGGGAGATTAATTGCGGGTGCTGCCCTGTGGGGTGGAGCTGTGAGGGGTTGCAGGTCGGTGTGAGATAACAGGGGAAGTGCCAGTGGCTGTGGTGATAAGAGGAGCTGGGTGAGCAGAGAAGAAATAATTTGTCTCACTGTGGTCTCCACGAACCCAGGTCATGGATTTTCAAGATAAGGGGCAGGAAGGCTCTTGGCAGCACTGTGTTCTTCTGGCAGCACCTCATTCCCTTTGTTTCTCTTTCTCCCCATGTCCTGTTATCTGCCATGCTCAGGAATGTTCATGGGTGCTGGGTTTGGCTTGATTGCTGGCTGCTGATGGTATCCAGCACTCCTGGTGGGTTCCCTGCTCCATGAGGAGGTTCTACCCTGTGGCATCATGCACAATGAATCCACCAGGGCCTGCATCCCTGCCCAGGTCTCCTCCATAAGAGCCCAGGTCTGGAGCCTGCCATCCTGCAAAACTGCCACAAAGCAGATCATCAAAAGGCAGCAAAATCCAATCTGTTTTAGGAGTGGAGCAGGATGGGTCAGGAGTGGATTAATCGGAGCTGTAATGAATGTACCACGAGTGCCAGGCGCTTAATTCATTGTCTGGGATGTGAGGCCGAACGCTCATAAATCCAATCCCAGTAGGATGACAGAGGTAAAGCCTCACTTAAACTGATTAACTCGTCTCTCCCAGAGTGTCTGTGCAGGGAATGTGCCATTCCAGGGTTGGGAGTGCAGCTGGGATTTGTGACTTGCTGTCACTGCGGCGGCTCCGACCCCGGCCGGTAACGTGAGAGGCCGTGCCAGGCTCTGCCAGCACGGGCTGACCTTGGTTATCCCGGTGCTGTGGGGTGGCATTGAGCCCACCTCAATATCCCTGCCCCCCACCCTAAGGGGCTCAGGAGGGATCCAGGCAGTACCTGCAGGGTGGTGTCAGTGAGAGGGCAGGGGAAGCTCGTGCTCATTCCCAGTGTCTGTGTTTCCCCAGTCCCGCTGCCTCCGACTGCCATCCTGGGTTCTGGTTACTGGTGCTCCTCCTGCTTGTCTTGGTGTGGCACCACTGCTGCTGCTGGGTCTCTGCAGTTGGAATGGTCTAGTGAGAGTGCGTGTAGGATTGTGGAGCTGCTGAAGTGAAGTAATCAAAGACTTTAAGACATAGCAGTTGGGTTTTTGGGAGCGTGTTGGGTCTGCTCCCTGTGATGGCATCAGAGCTGCGGCCACGCCAGGACTGAGACAGCGTCTCCCACATGGCTTGGCCAGTCCCAACCTGTGGCAAACCTGTTCTTGCTGAACTGGCCTTTTCCAGCCCCAAAGAGGTGCAGTTTGGCTGAACAGGGTGGTGAATGTGAAATCTGATCGTGTTACTTGGGGGGTTTAGGCTGAGTTCTCGGGCACTCCTTGCTCTGGATTCCTGCCAGGGGCTGGAGGCAGCCAGACCAATCCACCTGGTCTCGCTGTGCCCTGGAGAAGGCACAGAAACCTCTGCCTTGGCAGGTACCATTTCTGGGAATCTTTGTTCCCATAAAGCCCAGATTTATTTTACTTTTCCTGCTTCCCTGTGATTCAGGGCATCTGTGGATATTGCAGCAGTGTTAATGGAAATGTTCCAGTAGGAATTACTAACCTTTATCTCAGTGTTTTTACCTTTAACCTGTGGACCCCTCATTAAGTCAGGTTACCAGAATCGAGATTGATGTGACTTTGTGTTGTACAGTCACAAGAAGTTCATTCCCACCACAGACTGATGGCAGCCTCAGGAGTGGTGCCTTTGGGTGCTCCTAGTCTGGGTAGAGTCACATCACGGGGGTAAACTGGAAAGCACTGAGCTAGTGACAGGTCTCTGCCAAACTGGTTGTTCTGGGGAGCTGTGCTGTGGGAAGAGGCAGAGATCATAGGTGTTGGGCTGGATCATCCATGGGTTGGCACTGCCAGAATGTCCGTGGGTGCTGACCTGGGGGCAGGTCACGCTGCAGGAAACACCCCTGACTTGCATAACCATGGAGGTCAGAGTTTGGAAATGGGAGCAGACAGTCCTGCTCAAACCTTGCTTCCCTTTAATGCTCTCAGCCTCTAATCAGCACAGACCAGCCCTTCTCTGAGATGCTGGATGTTGGAAAGCCACTGCTGGATCTCAGCAAGTCCAACCCTGTGTTGTCCAACCATGCACGTGTCGAGGCCCTGCCGCGCCCAAGGTGCGTTGGCCGGGCCTGTGAGAACATCACACCTTCCCTTCTGGGACTTGATGGCTCTGGAGGATTTTCTGGAACGCTGCTTTTCCCTACAAAACAGTGACATCTTGCATGTTTTTTCCCGTTCTCTGCTCTGTGGTGCTGGTGGCTCTCCTGGTGCTCCCCCAGATCGTTTATGCGGAGCGGCCGCTGACCGACAACAACAGGTCCTTGGCCTCCTATGGCCTGAAGGATGGGGACGTGGTGATCCTGCGCCAGAAGGAGACTGTGGAGCCCCGGCCTGCCATCCGTTTCCCAGGTGAGGAGAACGCCGTGCCAGCTGCTGCTCCTGGCATGCAGAGGGTCCTTGGGATGTATCCGACACCAGCTCTCGTCAGCCTCTGACACCCCGCTGGGTGAGGGAGGGGAGGTGGCTGGGATGAGGCAGAGGGGCTTTTAAATTAGTTGAAGGGCTTCTGATGTGATGTTTGGTTGGTTCTGAGGAAGCCAGTGCTGTTTACTGTTGTTTTGGGGAAATATGGAGGCAGCAAGGAGGGTTCAGAACAGTTTTGGTAAAGATTTTTGAGTTTTCCTATGACCACTGGTTCCCTTCCCACTGGCTGTGATAGCACAGCCATGTCAGACCCAGGAACATGCCCTGTGGATGTGTCCTGAACCTGTCCTATGACAAATCCCCTGAGGAGTCACATCTTAGCAAACCCAGTGGCACAATCATGTGGACACGTGAAAGGCTCCTCTGGGAATGTCTGAGTGGAGCCCTGCGCCTCTGTCCTGCCTTCCACAGCCATTCCGAGCAAATCCCAGTCATAAAATATCCCTGGAAAAGGTGCCACAGGCTGAGAAGGGTGTGGGAGCATTGCTGAGGTCCTGGTCTGGCCTCAGCTGGAGGATGGGTACCTGCAATGCAGGTCTGCAGAAATGGTACTACTTTATTTTTTTCCCCCTGCTTTCTTTTAACCCAAGAGACTCCGAAGTGCCTGGGAGCCACTGGGTTTAGCCCTGTGGTCTCTCCGTGAGGGATTCACATTTGGGAAGCTGGGAATAACTAGTCAGCATATACATTTCAGGGGATTAAAAGTGGGGCAGACAAACAAGCCCGGTTACATAAACACACTGTCATCCCTAACCAATAACCCGGGGCTGTGGCTGCGCTCCCGACACAAACTGTGGCTCCCAGAGCCCACCCCAGCGCAGCCTGAAGAGCAGCTCATCCTTCTCGTGGCTTTCCAGCAGAACTGTAACCACGAAGCACCAACACCTGTCGTGTTCCTCCCTCCAGGTCTGCCCAGGATCGACTTCAGCAGCATCGCTGTCCCCGGGACGTCCTCGCAGCAGCAGCACCAGCCCCTGGCACAGCGGCCTCGCCCGTCCCCTCCAGATGCTCCGGCTTTCCCACAGGGCCTGGACAACCCGGCGCTGCTGCGGGAGATGCTCTTGGCCAACCCCCATGAGCTGTCCCTGCTCAAGGAGCGCAACCCACCCTTGGCTGAGGCCTTGCTGAGTGGGGACCTCGGTGAGTCGGGCTTGGAGCTGTCTGTGCTCTGACCGGAGGGTGTTTGACAGGCTCACGGAGGGTATGGGTAACATGTTGGGAGCACTCAGGGCAGAGTTCCTCTGTTTCTGGGTGTATTTCTCCTGCTTGGCTTCTTTAATACCCTCTGTCCCCTGCCCAGAAACACCAGACGCACAGGTAAGTGGAATCTGTGAACACAAGTGACTCAGCTCCTGATTTTCACAGTAAGACTCTCCCAAATGAACATTTTCCAGCAAAGGTGGTTTGTTTGCTGCATCCCAGAGCCCGCTGGGACTCAGCAGAGAGCAGCACACTCCAAAACCAGCCCTGTCTGTATGTATTGGCTGCTGTGAAGTGAATCTCAGAAAGGGAGAGGGAAAGGAACACACAAATAGTGTCTTTTTTCCTCTAGCAATAGTCACAAATGGTTAAGTTTCTGTTACTCTTGGAAATGTCCATGTGTTTTGGGCACAGGTGAAGCCTTGTACCGTGTCCCTCACTTCCTCTGCAGGTGAGCAGCTCAAGTTGGTTCCTTGTTCTTCCTACAGGGAAAGCTTTGAACTCTTATGTCCTTTTGGTATGAAAAGAGCGAAGTTTTGGGCATCCAGATGTGCTTCTAAACCTCTGCAGGATGTTTACTTGGGAAATAAATCCTGTTGAGTTTGGAGGAGTGAAGAGAAGGAGCTTTTAGCATGAGACTTTTTCCTGCTTTCAAGTTTACATCCAAGTGATTTCTCTCTGTCATAGGAAGCCAGAAAGAAACTTCCTTGGGTATTGTCAGCATATTTCATTTTTAATTCTGATTTTAGTTCCTATCCCGAGTTAAAACCACATTCATTGCATTCTCAGGCTTCTTCACTCTTCTTGCTGGGAGTTTTTCCCATCATCACCTCGAGCAGAGGTGCTGCCCTTGGCACAGGAACCCAGAGGTTAAGCCCAGGATGCCCAGAAGTGGCTCCTCTGCTGCTCTGCCTGGTCTCTGCACACCAAAATTGGACCCAGCTGTGCATTTTCAGTCCCAAATGGCTGTGCTGGGCTCTCAGGAGGAAGTGGTTTGGTCTGGTTCTGCCCTTCTGCTGCTGTGCAGCTGCTCCTCTCGGTGCTTGGGCACAGATCCAGTTCAGCTGGGCTCTGATTCCCAAATATCCGCATGGATCCGTGCCCTGTGGCTGTGCTGGATGGAGGCACCTGCTGTACAGAAGTCTAATTTCAAAAATCCAAACAGCAAAAGGCAGGCAAGGCCTCTCTGAGCATGTAACAGCCCTTGAGCCAGAGCTGCCTCCTGGGAACTGCATCCCTGGAAGCAAACCCAGGACCCTCCATGTGTACAGACCTCTGTGGACTGCCAGGTCCTTTTGGTGGAGGTGTGTCATCTCATCCAAGTAGTGAAAATAGTCAGACGCCATCTAGAAAGTGGGGATCCAAAAATTATGGTCATCAAATGTTCATCTATACTTAGAGTCTGGCCTAGGACCCCCCGGTTCCAGTGGGTAGGGATTGATCTTTAGGGATTGTAATCTCAGGCTTTGGTTTCCTTGGGTTTAAAGGAAATTTTGGTGTCAGCCTTTGTAATTTTTTTTCCTTTTTTTTTCCCTGTAAAAATGAATATGCCAGGAAATTGAGTTTGACTGAGCAGGGTTTGGGTAGGGATACAAGAACAAACTCTGTCCAGTTGCTTTTCATCTCAGTGGGTTCCCAGGTTTGCCCCCAATCCTTGGAGGTCGGTCCACGCTGCCCTCAGAGGGAGCTTGTTCCTGTGCGCAGTTGAGTCTGCCCCTCAGTCTTCATCAAGGGAAGCGTTTGCTGTGCCAGGATTTGATTTGCAAGAGTAATTTCCAGTAAAAAGCATTTCTGTATCTCTTTGTTCCCAGAGAAATTCACCAGGGTGTTGCTGGAGCAACAGCAGGACCGAGCCCGACGGGAGCAGGAGCGGATCCGACTCTATTCCGCTGACCCCTTTGATCTCGAGGCACAGGCCAAGATAGAAGAAGACATAAGGTAACAAACCAAAATGCCTTGCAGGATTTGGGGATCTTTCCTGGGGAAAACACTGCTGTGTTTCCATCCATAGTGGTTTGTCCTTGGAGGAGGCAGAATCTAAACACACTCCTTGTATCAGACACGTTTGCCTGCAGGGCAGTGCTCTGGGACACGTGGGAAGGTTGGGATTTGGGATGTGCAGGTGCATCCTGTCCCTTAAGTGTGTCCAGCTGAGCACAGGATGTTCTTCCCTGGGAGGGTGGGAAGGCCCTGGCACGGGTTGCCCAGCGAGGCTGTGGCTGCCCCATCCCTGGAAGTGACCAAGGCCAGGTTGGATGGGGCTGGTTTGATGGAGCTCTTCATGCCAAGCCTGGAGCAGGACCTGGCTGTATCCATGAGAAGAGAGTTTAGAACATCCATTGCACCCTAATGTGCTCCCAGGGAGAGACAGGAGCAGGTTATATTTTCAGGGATATAAATGATGATATTTTGGATAAAAAGCCTGGAGCAGGACCTGGAAGAATCCATGAGGAGAGGGTTTGGAGCATTCATTCCAGCCTGATGGGCTCCCAGGGAGAGACAGAGAGCAGCTGAACTTCTCCTGAAGAAGCATTTATTGGGGAGCAGAATCACACCCTTCACTGCCTCTGAGGATGATGGAAAATCACTTCCCATCCCTGAAAGTGCCCAAGGCCAGGCTGGACAGGGCTTGGAGAACCTGGGCTGGTGGAAGGTGGCCCTGCCATGGCAGGGGTGTAATTGAGGGTCCCTTCCCACCCAAACCATTGCATGACTATGATAAGAGGTGACAGCACCTCTGTCCATGTGTGTGATGCCCTGGAGCTGCCTGAGCTGGGCCAGTGTGACACTGGAATACCTCAGGAAGGTACATCTCTTGCAAGGTGGGGCTTGGGGTGCCTCAGCTGTGCTTTGAACCCAAGAGCTGAGCCAGTGCTGGTCTCTGAGCTGAGCTCAGCACAGCAACGCAGGGTCACTTCTCCCAGCTGCTCTTGAGGTCTGGTTTCACATCCTGCTAATTGCTCTGTGTCTCTGGCTAATTCCAGACTCTGACATAATCTGCTGGAGTGATGCTCTGCAGAACCACATTCTGCTAATCAGCTCCCTCCCTCTTGCTGCTTGCCAAATGTAATTGCTTTGAACTGAGGCTTGGTGGCTTCAATTGAGTGAGAAACCCTTGAATGAGGTGGTTCCCCCTCCCTGATAACGAGAATTGAGTGGTGATACGGGTCGTTCTCACAAGGTGGTGGTGGTGGATAAACACTCAGCAATGCAGAAAATAGACATTTGTATACAGTGGAATGTTGCTGGGAGGCACAGGAATGCTTCCCTTCTGCTGCAGATGAGGGGCAGAGAAAGGGGATGTGCCCAGGGCTGGGCAGCTGTTTGGGAACACTTTGGGCTGAGCAGTTCCTACATTTCACACCCCACTTAGCAAAAAATGAAGTGGCATCAAAATTAGAGTCCTTTTCCCTTTCTTGGGAGATAAAGCTATTTCACATGCAGTCACTGTGGATACCCATAATTTCCAAGATTATCCCAGAGGCCAGGAGGGGCTTTTTCAAGAGCATTTCTTTTGTTGGCCTGGATTTGCACCAAGGGCTTGTGCTCTTGGTGATGGTCTTGCTGTAGTTTTGCTCACCTCCCTCCCTTCCTGTGCCTGGAAAAAGGATACCAGGGAAACGGGAAGATTTTAATGTTCAGCTGCTGTGTGGGATTCCAGGATTGGAGCTCCTGGCAACGTCTCCGCGTGCTCTTGGCATGACTAATGAACACTCAGGATTTTTGCTTGTGAATCCTCCAGGTTAACGCTGTGGTGGCAGGTCCCTGTGGCCAACACAAGGTCATCAGGAGCTGAGGTGTGAGTTAGGCAGGGGTTGGAAGGAGCAGTGGCTGCTGGGCAACAACTTGGTGTCTCTGGAATATACCAAGATCATTCCTAGTGATCCCTCAGCTCTGAGGTCTGTGTTTAGCTGTGGTTTAAAGGGGGTGTGTGTGTAAGGTGGGCGGCAGCAGGTGGGATCTTGGTCTGGCTGTGGGTCAGAGGGATGTCACAAGGCCTGGCTGGTAGAAATTCCAGTTTTTCTCTCTCCATGAAATTCAGGCAACAAAACATCGAAGAGAACATGACAATAGCAATGGAAGAGGCTCCCGAGAGCTTTGGGCAGGTGGTGATGCTCTACATCAACTGCAAAGTCAACGGGCACCCCGTGAAAGCCTTTGTGGACTCAGGTGAATTACCTCATTTTCATCTCTTTCTCCACACTCTCCCCCACTAAGGATGACAGTAAACAATTCCAGTAGTTTTCCCAAAAAATCCCAGAGTAAAGCACTGCATGACAGGATGTGGGAGCACCTTGTTGAACCCTGAGTTATGAGCAAATAGCTGAGAGAAGCAGTGTATGCACACCCTGGGTCAGGGCTCCTGTGGGAGCTTCTGGGGCTCCCATTACTGGAAGGTCATTGCCTCAAGTGACCTTAAGACACTGTCTGTGTCTTATCTCATTTTGCAGAGAGGGGGATTTCACACGCCTTCAGTGCAGTGGGTTCCCATCCACAGCCCCAGAGGGGAAGTTCTTGGGGTTGTTCCATCTCTGCAGTGACAGTCAGTGCTGACCCGTGTGTGGGCAGCCTGGTCAGCATGGTGGGATCCCAGGAAGCCTCAGTGCCCTGGGGCAGCTCTTGAGTGCCAGACCTTAAGCTCTTCCAGGAGAAAATTTTGTGATGGGGATTTACCAGGAATTCTGTTGCTGGCAGGTGCCCAGATGACCATCATGAGCCAAGCCTGTGCTGAAAGGTGCAACATCATGAGGCTGGTGGATCGGCGGTGGGCCGGCATCGCTAAGGGTGTAGGGACACAGAAAATAATTGGCAGAGTGCACTTAGGTAAGTGCTGGCATTTTGGGGGCAGATTTAGCAGCAGTTTGACTGCATTCCTCACAGTCTTGGCACTGAGGAGTGTCTGGTTTGATGCTGGAACTCCTGCAGAGTAAAATCAAAGCACATCCGCAATGTGTGTGTTTGTCTCAGGCACAGAACTCTGTTTTCTGTCTCATTTAATGCTTTATTTTAATGGAATTTCAGTGACACTCAGAGGTGAGGGAGTCCCCAGCTCCTGCAGGTGTAGAGAACACACTGTGGGACAAAACCTGAGGGGAATGTGGAACACTGTGACCTTTCCTATTTGGGGTGGGAGTGTTGGGCAGGAAGAGCTGCACAGGAAGGGCTCCAGCACAGTGCAGTGTGTGTTCTTCCTTTGGGAAGAGGAACCTCTCTGTGCTCTTGTGCCACTTTTCTGGATGGAGAAAATTGTCCTTATTGCTGAAAAAATTGATTTTGTTCACTGTTGTTGCTGCTTAGACTTAGGTTCTAATGAGCTATTTGCAGCCCTTTTGAGTTTGGAGGGTCAGAGAAACTGGACTGGGGGCTCCTGAGCACATCAGCTTTTGAAATAATTAACCTGGGACCACAGCAGGCCTGGCTGTCCCTGGGGCTTGCACAGGGTTTGACTTCCTGTGACCAGAGTGGCACGTCAGAGCTCTGTTTTCAGACGTGCCCAGCCCTTCCCCGGGAGGTGGAAGAGTAGATTTGTTGGGCTGCAGTGGTGACTTGTGCCCCTTGTGTTTCAGCTCAGGTGCAGATTGAAGGGGATTTCCTGGCATGCTCCTTCTCCATCCTGGAAGAGCAGCCCATGGACATGCTCCTAGGACTGGATATGCTTAAGAGGCATCAGGTATCAAAACTTCCTCTGAAACAGTTACTGGCTCTTCCAGGTTAAGTGCAAGTGCCTGGCCTGTGAATTCATTAGGATTTTCCTGGGGGCAGTTGATGGTGGATTATCTTCCATCCTGGAAGCACAAGCACTCCCATCCATCATGGGCAGCTCCAGGGTGTCTGGCTGCTGCCTGAAACTTTTTGCTGTGATCAAAGATGCTCAAAGCTTTGTAACTGAATGATTTACTACAAATCAAGTCAGACAGGGCCCTTTGCTTAGAGCTGATGCTCCTGGCCTGGCGTTACCAGCTGGGAGCTGTTCCTGTTGGAATCGGGTCCTCTCGCCTCGTTTCTCCAGGAACCGAGGGGCTGTCCCACCAGGCCTGACGTGTCCATGCTCTTTCACAGTGCTCCATTGATCTCAAGAAGAACGTTCTAGTGATTGGCACGACGGGGTCACAGACCACGTTCCTGCCGGAGGGGGAGCTGCCGGAGTGCGCGCGGCTGGCGTACGGCACCGGGCGGGAGGACGTGCGGCCCGAGGACATCGCTGACCAGGAGCTGGCAGAAGCAATACAGAAGTCCGTGGAGGAAGCAGGTACCAGGAGGAGCCCAGCTGAGACAGGAGCCTGCACGTTCTTTTGCTGAGTGTGGGGGTGTCTGTGAGCAGTTCCTCTTCCAGCTCCTGGGAGTGGCATCAGAGAGTGAAGGGGCTTTATTCTTGCTCCGAGTGCGCTTCTCTCTTCCTTTCTGGATAGCAAAACCTGCATGAAGGCACTTGGGTTTGCTGTTTAACTGGTGCTCTGCCTGCAGCTTCCCACTTGCTCTGATTCCTGGCCCTTAAGGGGTGGACATTATTGATTGTCCGTGGCACCTGGTCACTGGTGTCACATTGAAGTGCCTGGCAGGGACATGGCTCAGCTGTGGTGTTTCAACAGCCTCGTGTAAGCACAGTTTTGGGGAGGCTTCCCAAATCCTGCTCCTAATGGCTGCACCATGGAAAAACAGAGCAGCTGTGGCAGTGGCAAAAGTTCATGACAATTTTTAGAAACAGCACTGTTGCAGCATTTTTCCCTGGAATGGTGCTCGTGCCCTGACAGGGGGAATTGCTTCCCTGCACTTGCTCTAAATTTCAAAAGCCCAATGTGCATCTTCAGCCTTAAATGTGACCTGCAAAGGGAACTCTCATCCTCCTGCAGTTTTGTTCTCTGTGCCCCTGGACTCAGCTTTGGAAGATTTTGGTGGCTGCAAAAATTTAGTGAAGTGGCCAAAATAGCTGAAAACTGAGCTATGAGCCACACTGTCTGAAACTGACATTTTCTGTCCAGCCTCCTCCCTTCATTCAGCTTTTGGCTAAAGAAAAAGTTCATTACCTTTTCCCTGCTGTTACAGGGAGCTGTGAATACCTCAAGGTGTATTTCTTAGGCCTTCTCCAAGACACTTAAAAATAACATTCTGTATCCAAGTGTTTTGTAGAGACCTTTGAGTTTTCCTGCTCATTTTTCCTCTGGAAGCGCACAGTAAATTCTACTTCCTACACACATGCAGAACTCTTTGCTGGATCAGATTTAAGCTGATAAAGTTGATTTCAACATTTTTATTGCTGATTTTTTAAGACTCTAGTATGCTTATATTTAAAATTGAGGTGCAATAACAAGATTTAACTATATTATGTATATATTTTTATATATTTACTAGATATTAATATTTGTATATATGTTTAACCATATATATACATAACTAGTTGAAATGCATTGAGGTTTTTCTTTAACACTTCCCAGTTGCTGATTGACAGTCCAAAGAGTGAGTCACAAATAATGAAGTTGATAATATTAAGGGGAGCACAGGATTGCACTTATTGCTCCCTTTGGCCCATTTTCTTCCATCCAAAGAATATAAGTTGCCCAGAGAAGTAAAAAGCTCAGGTCAGGCCTTAATGAATCAGCAAGAAGTAGTTTACAAGTGTCACTTTTCCAGGCAAATTTGAATGTTTGTTAACTCAAGTTGCAGCCAGTAGAGAAATACAAATGTAGGTTTGACCTTCCAGTCAGGTTTGGATGTGGCTAAAGGTCAGACTCGCTACCTTGGGCTTGTGTCTCTTCCCATAAGATGGAAGGTGTAAGTATTGGTCCTTTTCCTGTTAAAACCTGGAGCCTGATGAAGCCTGGGTTGGTTTTTGGAATATCTCTCCACTTTGGATGTGGCTTTGTAGACATTATAGTTGGTTGGGCTTAATTCTCTCCAGAAAGGGTCAAATAACAAGCAAACCTCAGACTAAACTATGAGTCTTTGCAATAAAAGCATAAAGAGAAAAGTGCCTGAAATTACTTAAATCCAAGCTGCTTGTTGTACCTCCTGCAGTTCTAAGGACCATGTGCTAGTCAGCACTCGGCCACTTTCTGTTGATGCTGAGCCCTAGAGGAATGTAAAAGATTTATGGGAATAGGAAATCTATGTTGTGTGTTCACTTACTGCTTGTAGAACACCAAGGCACAGCTCTAAGGTGGGTCTTGTTCAGAATGACTGTGACAGTGCTGACACAGGACCAGCCTCTGGCCCACAGGCATTTGTTGGCTGTATCCTAAAACGTCAGCAAATTGCCTCTTTCTCTCTTCTAAAACTTGAGTTGCTGCTAGGTGGTACCAGGAAAACCAAGAAGGGAAAGAACAGCAAACGGAAGAAGGAGAGAAAGAGAAGGTGATGAAGCAGCAGAGAAGCTCAGCTCCCCACAAGATGTGTGTTCTTTCCTAAGAGCTGGAACTTTTGCTGCCTTTCAGGACATGGTACAACACAAATGGCTGCGTGCACCTGGAGGCTATTAAAGTGCTTGTTTTGAATGCACCTGGATTATCCTTGAGCTTTATTTAATCCCTGAAGCCCACTTAAGGGAGCCTCATGATTTCTGTCAGCTGACCTGCTGCTGGTTCAGCACCTCCAGAAGGCAGCTGAGGTGCTGGTGGAGGCCTGGTGTGGTTCACTGGCACCTGGATCCTCCTCATTTATTTCTCAGGGCTTGATACTCTTTTGTGCCAAGTTCCCATCACTGGGAAACTTGGTGATCATGGGGGATTTACAAACCTGGCAGCAAAACTGGAGGAAGAAAGGAAGGACAGTCAGGCAGGTCACCCCACACTCAGCCTTCCATCCAGGCAGTCTCGGGCCAAGTCGCTGCCACCACAACTTGGGCTGTTCCTGGTGTAGAGAGGAATTTATCCCTGATGGTGCATCTTGTGGGGAAGAGTTAGTTCCTGGTATTAGCTGGATCAATATCCCTGGTGGGGCTGGGATTCAGCTCCTGTAGATGTCCCAGGAGGAGGATGACATACAGCAGTGCTTGGCAGAAGAACAGCTCCTGCTGCTGCCTAAGTGCAACTCCCTGAGGTGTTTGATCAGATCCAACAGATCTGCTTCCTCCCTAAAGGGTTGGTTTGGGAGCAGAGAGTGTGAATGTGATCCTTCCATTAGAAACAGAAAGGATCCCTCTGGTTTTCGTGTGTCACAAGGCTCTTTTCCCTTGGGAAGGATGTGCAGTGCATCAGTCCAAGGGGTGGAATCACTGCACCAGTTTAACAGAGAATGAAAGAAACACGAGACTGAGGAGAGAAAGGCAGATTCAGTGTTGTGGAATTTAAAGGGAGTCCTGGCTGTAGGTGTGGGCAGAGTGAGCTGAGCCCCAGTACCCCTGTAAGAAGGGAAAAGCTTTAGGAAAACCGGTGCTTAGGACCACTCAGGTTTAGAAGGGAAAGGGAGCTCACACAGCACAGAATGTGGATGTGTGACCTGGGAGGAGCAGGGCTGTGATGGCAGGACAGGTCCTGCTGCAAAGGTCATGTGGGTGATTTAAGGGGAGCGCTGATACCTCAGCGAGATTAGACTGTCCGCAAGATAAGGTCACTTGTTTAATCTCTCTTGATAACGAGAGCCAGTGCTTAGTGCTACTAGCAGACACCTGTGGTTCATCTACTCTCCTGGGGAGAAGGAAGCAGTGAACTGCGCTTGACTTCTGGCTGTCTCTCCTTTGCTTTGTCCTTCCCAGCTTCAGCAGCAGCTTCTTTGGGGATTTCTTTCCCCCTTGGATCTGTCCCCTTTGGCAGCAGGCTGGTGTTTCCTCACCTTCTCTTGCCTGGGATGGCACTGCTGGGAGCACAACCCGAGGATTGTGTGGCCACCTCAATTCCCATGTCCCTGAAACGTGTCTCCTGAGTATCTCCAGTCCAAGGGAAAGCAGACCAGTAGACACATGCCCTGTGCTGTGTGTATCACCCAAGGACCTCTCTGCAGCACAGACAGTGCAGAACCACCTTTGAATTGTTCTTTGGCAGCATTATTTTGACTTGATGTCCCAAATTTCCCAGGCAGAACCCTTCTGGGAGGCGGGAGCTGCCGCAGCCTCAGCGCTGTCACCGTGGACAGTCGGGAGGGCAGCTGTGACCGTGCATGGTGTGTGCTCTGAACACTAACACGAGTTTGGTGTGTTTGTTTCCTAATCCAAACAGAACGTCGGAAGCCTTGATGCATGTAGTGTGTGTTTACTGCAGCTGGAGTGGGCCACAGACCAGGTATTTACACCGCCGTTTCAGTTTGTGCTGCCCCGGTGCAAATGGTGGTTGTGCCGTGTCCTGACTTCTCCTCTCCTTCTGTCTTCTCCAGAGAATAGTGACAAAGAAACTACCTCACTGGAAATGCCCTCATTACCAGCTTCTGATGGGTTTCAAAATCCAGTCCAGTCTTCAGGACTAAATTCCAAGATCTGTAATCCCACAAATCAATTACTTGATCGTTCTGTCTCTGCCCCTGCTTCAATTTGCTCATCCAAATCCAGCCTCACAGAGCCCATTGATCCCAGAGCCGTCAAGACTTCTGACTCTTCACCTGAGCACCAGATAACCCTGGAAAAAGAGCATCCTCTGGTATTAAAGCATCTTTCCAATAGCTCTTCCTTGGCAAATAATGACCCCTCTCCCCACACCAAGGAGGGAACCTGCTCCAATCTGGCTTGCCTTTCACAGAAGACATTTATTGCTGACATTTTAAAGGAATGTAACACTAAAGGACAAGATCACAGACAGGAACATCCTCTGGAAGTGACAAAAGATAGTTTGACTGACACTGCTGCCAAACACGGGCAGGATGAAAATGTCTATGAATCCTCAGAGCAGGAGCATGAGCTTCCCATAGACCATCAGGTGTGCCAAGAGCCAGAAAAGGAACACCTGGAGGAGCAAACTAAGACAACTGACCCGGAACCTCCTTGCCATGTTGATGGGGTTGAAAAACCTGTTGTGGCAGAAGCCAACAAGCCAGAAAATCCTCCCCTGGAAACAGGAGATGGACCGGAGAGAGCAGGTCTTTCCTGTGCAAGAGGGATTATCCAGCTGTCAGCCTCCTGTGTGCACATGGAAGCCTCCATGGAAGTGGATACAGCTGAGCAGGCTGCAGCTGAAGTGCAGAGCTCAGCAAGGGAGCAGAAGCAGCACACTGAGGACAGATGTGTATCTGACCTGAACTCAGACACCTTTTCCATGGAGGTGGAGTTGCTGAAGTCTCCATCCTCCTTGAGTGATCTGCTTCCCACTGCTGATGTCCCACAGTCTGAAAGCACTAGTGAAATCGCTGCAGAGTCACCTGATTTGGTGGCTGAAGTCAGCTCTTCCCCCTCCAGCATCTGCCAGCTGGACACAGATCCAGGAAGACCTTCAGAAGAGCCATGTTTCCCTCTAGCATCAGCCTTGAAAGAGCTTCACAAACTCTTGGTTAGCAGTAGGAAAGGGGAATGTAAGATCCTTGCCTCTGAAGAAGTCTCCCAGCTGGAAATCGTTCTCAGAGAGCCAGCAGCAGTGCAGAAGGGGCTCTCTGAAGGTGAGGGGAGAGGCTTGGATCCAGCCAGCCAGGAACAGAGCCGTTCCTGCCATGAGGTGAGGTCTGAGGGGAGCCAGCCGTGTGATTCTGGCAGAGAGCACAGCAGCACTGGGCAACCTGCACTCGAGGAAGGGGCTTTAGAGGGGCAGAAGGGTCCAGGTAAGAGCCATTTGGTCCCGGTGAGTTCTGCAGCCACACCTGGGCAGCAGCAGAGCCCGAAGCAGGGGGAGGCTTTGGCAGAAGGTTCTCAGAGTCCAACTAGTCTGACTTTGGAGCAAAACACACCCGTTTCCCCAACACCTGCTCTGGGTGAAGGTGCACCTCGGGATACTGGGGGCCTGTTTTCTGGAGCACCTGGAAGAAGCAGCAGAGCTGCTCCTGAGGGTGGGTGTGAGGAGCCACCGCTGGAGCCCCCAGCTGCCTGCAGTAGACTGCCCCCGGGGGCTGCCCCTGCGTTCCCCGCCGCCGCTGTCAGCCGCATCCTCGGCGCTGGGTTCACCCCGCGGGAGGCTCTCCAGGCCTTGGAACAAGCGGATGGAAACACTGATCTTGCTCTTCTCATTTTGCTGGCCAAGAGTATCGTTGTTCCCACATAACAGGGAGCTGACTGGGAGGGTCTTTTCTTCTACAGGATGTATCTCAGTTACACACCACAGTGGACGAGCAAAATGTTGAGCCAGGTTTTTTTAATGATTTGTAGCCAAAGTAACTTGTCTCTTCTCTTTCACTCGTTAGATTTGGCCTTTGAGAAGAAAGAAAACATCCTAGTGTTGTGTGGACAGGATAGCTTTTAATTCTGCATACCAGATTGAAATTACTGGGTTCATTTAAATGTGCTATTTTAGCATAAGCTCCAATGCTACGAATAAAAAGCAGAAGCTGTTGCGCTCACTGCCCTGCCCGGAGCAAAGCGAGTTGTGACAGGAATTGGCCATGGGATGGGAGGTGCACATGGAGTCCACATAGAAACTCTGGATTTCTTGTAGCTCTTCTTAACCCAAAATCCAGCAGTTGAAACTAACATGGAAGCTACTAAAGGTGTGTAGATGCCCATGGACGTGTAAGGCTTTGCCAGAGGAGGGAGGAGTGTGGATTTTTTGGGGTGTGTGTGTTTTTGTGTGTGCCCATGGAAGGCTGATGCTTATTTTTGCCAAACCTTTTTATGTTGATTAGATTTAAAGTTGGACGCTATGATCCTTGTGGATCCCTTCCAGCTCAGAAAATTCTGTGACGCTCTCGGGCCAGTGTGTTCCAGTTTACAACTTGGGGATAGAAGAAGGGAAGGGATAGAATTTGGTGCTACCAAAACTTAAAAGTGTTTTAACTTATTTAGAGATGTGTTGGTATCAATTGCAGGGGACAGGGAGAGGGAAAAGGAGTATTTGACTTTTTTTTTTTTGTAGCCTTGCCCACATCTCATTTCCCCCATGCAAAAAGAACAAGCTCAACCACTTAAAGGCAAAACTTCAAGGATGAATTTGTTTAACAAACCAACTGTGTGCTACAGCTCCAAATCCCCCTCTCCGTGGGGAGGAATGAACTTCATCTCAGGGGCTGCATTCCCTGTGCCCTGAGGGGGGCTGGGATTGGAAGAATCTGCTTTGCACTGGTTTGTCTGGGGGTGATGAGCCTCTCAGCCGGGGGGTGCTGATCTCACATCTCAAGAGTGGGGGCTCCCCAGTAGGGTTCATGAAACAAATGCACTGACGTGGCTTCTGCGCTACAACTGCCGTGGCCTTCCGGGACATCCCTGGTGAGTCCCTGCCTGGTGAGGCCTCACCGAGGCTGTGCTTTAGGAAGCCCTTTCCAGATGCTTTTTTTTGGGAGATGAACTCCTTTACGATGCTCTGCAAAGCCCCAAAACTCTGTCAGGGTTGGGGAAAAAGAAGGAAAGCGTGGCTGAAACCAAATTTGAAGTAGGAACCTTGATTTAGTCCCCCTTGCAAATCTCAGAAGTGGCTTTGTGTCAGGTGTTCATCCTGAACTTGCTGTGCCGAGCTGAGCTTGGAGCGATGGCTCAGCAGCACCAGACACGCGTTTTTGCTCGGGGCTTCCATGTGGTGTTGTTGTTGTCTCGGGCCTGTGTCCTGGTGTTTCATGTTCCCTGTTGCTTTAGCAGGTTTCCTACATGTGTGCTGGGCTGTTTTCATGCAGGTGGCATTTAAAGCCAACCCAGATTTGGTTTCATCTGTCACCTCGCAGGAGTTTCTGCTGTTGTGGAATGCTGGTGTCAGATTTGTCTCAGACACTTGGGCAGCCAGGAGATCCTTTACCTAACGAAGGGCCTTAAGGCATTCCTCTGTCAAGTGGAGCTTTTCCACGAGCTAGGGCTGTCCCAACCAGGCGTGGAGCTCCCAGACAAGTTTGGCTTGTGTCCCTCTGCTTGTGTTGCTGGCAGTGAGTGCTGCTCTGTGTGGGAAGCAGTGCTTGGTTGTCTGGGAACCCTTTGCAGAAGCAGCATCCAGTGATTCACTTGAGACTCAACATGAGTTGCTGAGGTCAACTGCAGCTTTCTCATCTTCAGTGGGTGGGTGGTGGAGTTACCCCTGCTGAAGGTTTGGTTTGATATTCTTGCAAGGAGCACCTCAAATCTGCAGAAGCCCCTCTGTGAAGGGCAGTGCTTGGGCTGGGATAGGAGTTCAGTGTCATCAGGTCTCTAGGAGCCTTAGGAAATAGGATCTGTCAGACAAATTCCCATCTGGTTTGCTATCAGAAGTAACAATGAGGCTCTCAGATCCATGGCAACTTCGGATGGCAGAATCTGCTCCCTATTTGTGCCGCAGGGCTGGGTGAGGTGGTCCTGGGAGCAAGGGAGTGCAGGTACCACGTGCAGGTTGGCCCTCTTGGATGGAGGAGAGCTGAACCTGCACCTTAGTCTGCAGGTGGATCTACTGCCAGCTGCTTGGAGCATCAGATGTTGACTTCTGTCAGCTACTCAGTGTTGGCTACTCAGTGTTAGCCCCTTGTTGTGCTCACCTTTTCTGTTGTAGAAGCTGTTGCTCACAGCTGGGCCAAGTGCTGCTGCTCAGCACCAGGCTGGTGACAGGCTCTGGTTTTATGGCCGTGGTGACTTAGACTGCGCTTATGGAATTTATGCTATAAAAGCTTTAGAGCATCAGCCAATATGCTTCAATGCTCAATTTTACTCCTCAATAAATAGTCAAATACAAGTTTTTAAACCCGCCCTTCTGCCAAAGCTATATGGAAGCATTTACCCACAGTGTAGAATTCCCTGGGTAACTCTCTCCAAACTGCTAGAAACAAGCCCTGACCCCTAACTGGTAAATATTCCTACAACTCTTTTATCAAGTAGGTTCAAGCCTGGTGATTTAAATCTCCTCACTTCCGAGCCTTGCTTTGAGTGAATGGCTACATGCTGCTAAATTAGTGAATCATTTTTTAGGAGCAAGATTTAGGAGAAAATTGGGGCAGTGGTGAGTATTTAAGGTTAAAATAAAATGTAATAGAATGTGTGTTTAGCGAACGCTGTCTAAAAGTTGTCTTTGTTTCCATGTGTGTCCTCTCTGCTGCGTGCACACTCACATCCTCCCCTCAGCCTTGAGCAACCCCTGCGCTGCTCCTTGTGTTGACTGGCCCACATGGTGGGAATATTCCTATGGAAAGAGGGATGGCAGAGCACTATGGCTTCTTGGGGCACCACCGAAAGCTGTTCAGGTTTCCAAGAAGCTGAGTATCCTGGCCTAAAACCAGGCACTTCACTCTCTTCCTCCTCCTCATTAATCACTGCTCCAGTGTCCTAATGTCACCTCAGCAAAGGGATCTCACCATGAAAGTCCAGCTCTAGAGACTAAAGCAATGCTCAGAAGCTGCTTCACAAAGCTGCCAGTGCCTGTGGGACCTGGGTGGGTCTGGGGAGCTTGTTTCTGGGTGTTCCTGGAGCCACTGTTGGTTTCTGGGATATATTATTTTCCTTAGAGATACGGGAGGAGTTGACCTCTTGCTGAGCACATGTTTCTCTGCACGAGGCTGGAGGTGAGTATAGTGGTGATGTTTAGTGACACCCCAACATCTGGAAGTTTCTGGGCACAGGTGGCTCTGACAAGAGATGGAATTATTCCTGGTGATGGTCCCTGGCATGTTTTCCTGCTGCTGGACAGAGCAGAGCTGTGCTGTTACCCTGACAATCTTTGCCCCCTTGCTGCATATGTTTGACCTTCTACGTAGACACTTGGTCTATAGGACTGTTAACTTTGTACCTTCTCTCTTCCCCTCCTCCTGTCTTTGTCTCTCCCTCTTGCCATCTCAAAAGTAGCAATATTTAAGTGTACTTGCTGAATGCCCGACTTCAGTTTTCTGTAGGATGCTATGCCTTTGACAAAAGGAGAAGCAGATCCTAGAGGTTTCTTCACCAGACTTGGACTTCTTGCCAAACAGCTCCACAGAACTTTAGAGGAATTCCAAGAGGAGAAGTCCAGAGGTATTTTTGCTTGCCTCTCTCAGAAGTCAGCTTGGGAAACGGGGTCGGTTTTGTGTACAT
This sequence comes from Formicarius rufipectus, assembly GCA_013399695.1. Lineage (NCBI taxonomy): Eukaryota > Metazoa > Chordata > Aves > Passeriformes > Formicariidae > Formicarius > Formicarius rufipectus. The sequence continues at coordinate 38,555 of VXAU01001438.1, read as the reverse complement.
CATTCCCCTCTGAAGCATTCAAGAGATTTCTTCCTGCACTGTGTAGACAAGGCTTAGTCTGTGATCCAAACATGCAGCAGTTTGGGTCACACCTTGATGCTTTTTAGCTTCAGAGTTTTACACACTCACTTAGGGAACTTGAGGGAATCAATACTCAGGAATCCTAAAGCTGGTTGCATTTGTGTCATGACTCTCGTGGGCTGAACACGCCGTGGCCTCGCAGGCGGCTGAAGGGAGGAGTGGGTGTGTCATCAGTGGGATGTGGTTCTGCCCAAAGTAATACACACTTGATTCTTTTTTTTGATTTTTTTTTTTTAATATTGGGGGACTGTTTATCAACAACATCGATGTGTAAAAAAAAATTTGATATTTAAAAAAAAATGAATAAACACTTTATCATAATGTTGCTTGGTTGGTCTGTTTGATTTTCTGAGGCTGGCAGCTCCACACTCAAATCCTCTCTGCCTTTTTCCCAAAGCCAATGGATTTTTCTGAACATAAACTTTGAATCTAAGTAGAAATCTGGGGGTAAAATGATTGCAGTTGGCAGGGCCTGAGAACAGGCATGAGACATTCTTGTGTTCCCCATCTTTGGGGATGGGCTGTTGGGTCCTTCAGGCACAACATGGAAGAGGAAGAGCATCAAAGTGAACACAAAACATGGCACTTGGACACAGCCCTGTCTGCTGGAAAAATGAACAGGGTACTCCTTGTTTCCTACCTAAATACCTCACTTCCAGCCTGGTCAAGAGATGGTTTGATTCTTCTGGAGCTGGAAGCTAATTTCCTGTGACATTAAAAAAATTGGCATTTCTATTTTAGTTAGAAATTACTTTTCTGAAGTCCCATTCTATTAGTGTGGTGTAGTAGAGCAGATTTTAGAAGGGAGGAGCAGAGGATATTCCTCCTCTGAAACTTGAGGCACAATAATCACTAGCCCTAAGGTGCAGCATTTATCTCATGGATCAGCAGTTCCTTTTTCAGATGTGGAAGTATTTGCACTTTTCCTTGAGACCACACTGAGGTTTTGACTATCTGAAGCCCTGACTATCCAAGGCTGCCCACGGTGGTACCAGACATGGGGGGTTATGAATAAGTCGCTGTGACAAATTAAGAAGGGCTTTCCTCCTCACATGTTTAGAGCTCTGGTGGTGTCATTGTTAGAGCCAGCTGAGGTCATTAGGGTTGTGAGGTCATTAATTAGAAGGCAAAATTACATTTTGAATTCTGGTCTTGGTGGGGGGGAAGGGGGAAGGTTTGATGTGAGGGCTGCTACAGCCCCATCATACATTGCCAAAGTGTTCACTCTGATTCTTTTTCTACTGGGAGATTTAAGGACTAAATGCCCTGGTTCAAAAACATTGTGAACACTTGGGCCTTGTTTGTTCTGCTTTATGAAGACGGTTTTATTTTGGTAACACGTAGAAGTGAAAATTAACCACAATTATAGTTGGGTTCATGTTTGGGATTGTCCCAGAGTCGGGAATGAAATCTGAAGGGGGGTAGGTTGGCCTCCTCCTCCCTGGAAGTGTCCAAGGACAGGTTGGACAGGGCTTGGAGCAACCCAGGATAGTAGCAGGTGTCCCTGCCCGGGCCCTTCCAGCACCAACCAGTCTGGACATCTGTGAATTTGGCTATTGGCACTCTGAAATCTGCAGCCTTTATACAACCAAGAGAGGGCCAGACCCTGTGCAATAAATGGAAAGCTACTCCAAGCTGGTGTGTTTTCCTTGGTTATTTTTTGTGGGCCTTTAGGAGTAGAGGTGTCTCCTCAAAACTCCATACGGAGGCCTGGAGTTTAAAAATAACAGCGGAGGGTTTTGGGAGCAGTCACATGGGGGCTGAGGCTGAGGTGAGAGCGGGACACAGAGAGGTGAGTGTTGCATCATGCACTGGAGTGGGCAGGGAATGGGCAGCAGGAGCCCCATGGAGCCATGGCTCAGGAATTCTGCAGTGCCCTGTCTGGTCTCTCGGCGGTGCCACAGGCTGAGCACGTGCCTGGTGTGGCTGTGCCAAGGGAACTGCTTTTTGGGCACGTTTGTCACCAGAATGGGATTTGGGAAATCCTGCTGGCCAGGCTGCCTTTTGATTCACTGTGTTGTCTGCTTACACTGATTGTCTGCTCTGCCTCATGCCCTGAAGGCACGCTGGGGCTGCAGGACCCCCTCAGAAGAATAACCTCTTCACTGGGACATAATTACCTCTGACAGCCATGCGTGCTAATTACAGGGTGTCACAATGATTGCAAATAAAGCTCTGAGTCACAAGGATGTGAGTGTTGGGGATTGAAATTCTTCACAACACCCACTGCCAAAGGAGTGGCTGCTTCCAGTCCCTTGGTTAACAAATGGAAAGGGGAAGGGGTTTAAAATCAATCCATTGGTGTCTGGCTGTGGAAATGAAGCTGTGTTCACTTCTTACAAGCCAATGGCTTCTTCTGTGTTTTCTTCCTAATACTAAGCTTTTTCCTGTCTGGATCCATCCTGCTACTCCTGAAATGTTTCTTGTACCTCTTTCCCTCTGAATCACTGGCAGCATTACTGAAGTGCCCTATGATTGCACTGCATTAGGTAGTATCTTAGGAGTATCTTGTATGTAACACACCTTGCTCAGGAGGTGATAACCTTCTGTCCTTCCTCACTCCCATCCATGGCAAATGCCCAGTGGCTCCTCTCCTTGTGGATCATGCTCTCCATGCCACTTTTGGCCTGCAAATAATGAGCAAAGAGTTAAAAACTCTTGGGAAGACAGTGGGAAGCAGCCCAGCATGTGGTGGGAGGGGGATGGAGCCTCCCAAGCTTGTCTAAGGAGAATGGGAGCTGTCTAAATGCTGGGAGAGAGGAATTTTCCATGTAAATCCTTGATTGTGTGGTGGGTGCTTTAAGGGATTAGAACCAACTTGTTTTCCTTGGAGTGAAATACTCAGGGCATTCAAAGCATCCAGGAAAGCTGCAGCAGACCAGGAAGTCTGTCCTACCCTAAAATCCCAGAATGGTCTGGGCTGGAAGGGACCTTAGAGATCATCTCGTTCCAACCCCCATGGGATTAGAGAGGTTTACATGCAACTGGTGCCTCCAGAGCAAGGAGGAATGCCAATGGATGCACATACCTGCTGGTGCTGTACAGCTCATTTTCCTGACCCCTTATGCTTGAAATCCTAAAATTCACCAGGAAGTGAACAGTGCATGGAATCTGCTGGGCTGCTTTAAAAGGACCTGACTTTAGTCCCTCCAATGACTTGTTGGGGACCAGGCTTGGATGTTTCATGCTCAGAACTGCTACGGAGTAGTTGTGTGTGGGTTTTAGGGGGGTCCTGTCCCTCTAATCCCCCCCAGGAGAGTCACTTTCCTCCCCAAATGCCAAGACAAGCTCTGATCATTGGGATCTCTCTTAATGCAATGTTTTTGCTTCTCCAGAGGCTGCTGGAGAGCTGGAAAAATAAGAGTTTTCTGGGTTTGCTCTCTTTCCTCACCTGGGACTTTCTCCCATGGTTTCCAGAGCTGTTAAACTGGCTGGGCTGTTCCTGCAGGGAAAGAGCAGGTTTGGCCTGGCGTGGTTTCTCCATCCAAGTCCTTGCTCAGCCCTCCCTTTCCCAGCCAGCAGGTTATTTATGGAGGAAGGGGTGGGAATGGCAGGGATGTGCTCCTGGGAGCTACTGGGTTTTCCTTTTCTAGGACCTTAGAGTTTCAGTTCCATTTTCAGTTCCAGGGTCAGGTGGTGCAGGTGCTAAACCAGCCCCAAGTCACAACCCTTCACCTTAATCTCATGAGGAGGGTTTACTATTATCTCTTATTTCTTAAACCCCCCTCCATCAAGCCTTTGCACCAACTCCTAGCTCTGTCCTGCCATGGCAAGCAGGGCTTGTATTTGAAGTTTTTAGGAGCTTTTTTTGAAGCTGAAACACTGTAGTGGCCCATTTTTTGATCCATGGTGCCACCCCGCACATGGGCCAAGCAAAGAGCTGGATCTCATTTCACACTGCTGGAGTGGGACCGGAGGAAGCACTGCCAAAGCCCACAGTGGTGGGTGCCATGTGGACCCCATTTTTCCCTCACCCCTAAGTATTTGCCTCTCCTTTGAGGCCAACACCCCAAAGCCACAGGCTGGACCCTGGCTAGGAGGGCTGGGTGGCTGGTGGCCACCTCATGTGGTGTCCCCAAACCCAGAGTGTGTCTACACAGCAGACACCCAACACCATTGTCCCTCCTGTCCCCTCAGATGACTGTGAAGGACCCAACACCACCTCCCCTCATCCCCCTCACATCCCTCTTTGCTGTGAGGAACCAAAGGCCGTCTTCTCTTGTGTCTGCTCACTGCATCATGAGGGACCCAAATGCCATCTCCCCTCACTGAGATCAAGGCCATGATGGACCCAATGCCATCTCCCGTTGTGTCCCCTCACTGAGCCCAGGAGTGGGTCCTGGTGCCTCCTCCCTTCATGCCCTCACTGTCCCCAACACCATCTCCCCTCGTAGAGCTCAGGGCCATGAGGGGCCCAAGTGCCATCTCCCCTCACATTCACTCACCATCCCCAACACCACCTCCCTTCGTGTCCCTTCACTGTGCCCATCTTCCCCCACACTCCCTCACTGTGCCCAGTGCCATCTCCCCTCATGTCCCCAGCGCCATCCCTCCTTGTGTCCCCTCAATGGCTCATCATCTTCCCTGATGTCCCCTCACTGAGCCCAGGGCCCTCAGGGACCCGACACCACCTCCCCTCACATCCCCTGTGTCCCAGGGCCACCTCCCCTCACGTCCCCTCACTGTCCCCAGTGCCTCCAATGTCCCTCAACAGGCCCTCACTGAGCCTGGGGCCACGAGGGACCCACTGCCATCTCCCTTCAAGCCCCCACTCATCTCCTCTCACCTCTCCAATGTCCTCTGCTCTCACATTCCTGTTGCTGCTCCTGAGGGACCCGGTGCCATCCCACTCATGTCCCCTCGGGGCCTCCTGAGGGACACGGTGCCATCCCCCTTGTCCCCCTCGTGTCCCCTCAGTGTTCCTGAGGGACCCGGTGCCATCCCCCTCATGTCCCCCTTGTGTCCCACTCACATCTCCTCAGTGCCTCCTGAGGGACCCAGTACCATCCCACTCATGTCCCCTCGGGGCCTCCTGAGGGACCCGGTGCCGTCCTCCCTCATCCTCCTCATGTCCCCTCAGTGTTTCTGAGGGACCCGGTGCCATCCCCCTCATGTCCCCCTCATGCCCCCATGTCCCGCCGGGGCTTCAGCACCGTCTCCCCTCAAGGGTCCCCCCACCACACCCCGTCCGTGTCCTCTCTGTGGAGCCCCGCGGGGGCAAGGGCCGGGCTGGGCTGGGCTGGGCNGGTGCCATCCCCCTTGTCCCCCTCATGTCCCCTCGCTGACTCCTGAGGCACCCTGTGCCATCCCCCTCATGTCCCCCTTGTGTCCCACTCACATCTCAGTGCCTCCTGAGGGACCCAGTACCATCCCACTCATGTCCCCTCGGGGCCTCCTGAGGGACCCGGTGCCGTCCTCCCTCATCCTCCTCATGTCCCCTCAGTGTTCCTGAGGGACCCGGTGCCATCCCCCTCATGTCCCCTCAGTGTTCCTGAGGGACCCGGTGCCATCCCCCTTGTCCCCCTCATGTCCCCTCGCTGACTCCTGAGGCACCCTGTGCCATCCCCCTCATGTCCCCCTCATGCCCCCATGTCCCGCCGGGGCTTCAGCACCGTCTCCCCTCAAGGGTCCCCCCACCACACCCCGTCCGTGTCCTCTCTGTGGAGCCCCGCGGGGGCAAGGGCCGGGCTGGGCTGGGCTGGGCTGGGCTCGATTCAACTCGACTCCCCGAGGCCGGGCCGGGCTCAGCTCCCCTGAGCGGGGCCAGGCTCGGCTCGTCTCCCCTCTGCCGGGCTCGGCTCGGCCGGGCCGAGCCGCCTCACCACCGCCGCCTCCCTGAGGGGCGGTCCCGCGGCCCGGGGGCGGCAGCTCCGCTCGCTCCCCGCGTCCGTCCCTCCTCCTCCTTCCCCGTGACCTCAGCTCCCGGCGGAGCGCGGCAGCTCAGGGCTCGGCTCGG
>VXAU01001438.1:0-32146 GCA_013399695.1 Formicarius rufipectus | reverse complement strand
CCTGGGGACACCCCTATGTTGGGGTGGGGGACAGACCCGGGGACACCCCTGTGCTGGGGTGGGGGACAGGCCTGAGAACACCCCTGTGCTGGGGCTGTGGGGTTAGGGACAGCCATAGGACAACCCTGGGGACACCCCTGTGCTGGGGTGGGGGACAGGCCTGAGANGACACCCCTGTGCTGGGGCTGTGGGGTTGGGGACAGCCATAGGACAGCCCTGGGGACACGCCTGTGCTGGGGCTGTGGGGTTGGGGACAGCCATAGGACAGCCCTGGGGACACCCCTGTGCTGGGGCTGTGGGGTTGGGGACAGCCATAGGACAGCCCTGGGGACACCCCTGTGCTGGGCATGCAGGATGGGGACAGCCATAGGACAGCCCTGGGGACCAGGGTATTGGCCTGGGGACAGCCCTGGAGACTCCCCGCCCTGGCTCTGTTGAGACTCTGGGCTTGAGGACACCCCTCTTGCCTGTGCTATGGGCCTGGGGACAGCCCTAGGGTTAGGGGACACAGGGGACAACCCATCTGTCAGGGTATAGGGCCGGGGACAGTCCTGGGGCACCCCTCTGCCCTGGGGTGCCTCTGGGTACTGTGCCTGGGGCAGGGGTGCCGGGGGACGCTCCTGGGGACTGCTCAGGCATCCACCACTGCCAGGGATGTGCAGCTGAAGGACAGTCTCTGTTGTCACCTTGCCTGAGTTGTGGGGCTGGGGGAGAGTCCTAGGGACCCCCCACACCCAAAGCAGGGGGCTTGGGACAGTGCAGGGACACTCAGGGACTCTGGACAGGAGTGTGGTGTCAAGGACACATGGCATACCCTTTTCCAGATGTTAGGACACCTTTAAATCTTCTTATGGAAGGGTTTGGGATGTCCCTGGAGATCCCTGTGCTGGGGATGCAGTGTTGGATGCAGCCCTTCTGCTGGTGGGGGTGGCACAAGTGGGATCACCCTGCCAAAGGGACACTGCCAGGGTCACCCCCAGGACCCTCTGTCTCAACTGGGTCGGATGTATTTGGATTCTCCCGCCTGGGGTTCTTCCTTTTCAAAGGTTTTCTGTCTCCTGTGGACAGGACTTGGGGGGATCCCTTTTCCTTGGGGCTGTTCTCAGGGGGGATCTGAATGAGTCCAACCTAAAGCCACCTTTCTAGAGGTCCTCCCTCCAGCCAGGCTTATGCAGGTCAGAGCAGCAGGACCTGGAACCTTCTCCCCATGGCCACGGGGAATGCGTGGTTCATACCTTTGTGCCCTCAAAATGAGGGCCCTGAACACGTGTGCCCTCACACCTCATCTCTCACCTTCTCCTCCCCCCTGCCCCTCATTTCTCCTCACCCCACTGACCATGAGGGTGTTCCTCAAAGTCCATCCTGGTGGTGGGGATGGCCTGTGCTGGCATGGAGGGGACCATGCTGGAATCTTTGGGAAGGCCACAGGAGTGTGTTGTAAGGACATGCTGGAAGTTTAGGGTTGACTCACATGTGGGCTGCAGCCACCCTTCAGAAAGAGCCCCTGCTCCACGGGGAGTTTTGTTTGTGTTTCATCCCAAGTTCTGGGGGAGAGGAGGCATTGTGGGCTTGCTGTTGTTTCTCCAGTTCTTTGGTTTCCTCTGCGTTATGGAACAGGAGTTTTCCTGTGCTCTGCAATGTGTCCTGACACAGATTCGTCCACAAAAACTTGTCTCATGAAGACCAGCACAAGTGAATTCCTGGCGCTCTTAAGAAAGGGATGGCTGGATGTTGCCTCTGGGATGTGGGGTGGATGTGCAAACCTCCCCCAGCCTTTTTCTTCCATGGATGACCTTGACTTCTGGTTTCTTACCTTTCTATCCTCTAAAAATTAAGGATAATCCTGTATGCGCATGGAAGTCAATGGATGTTCAGCTCTCCCAATGCTCCTGCCTCAGTTTCCCTGTTTGAGGAATACAACTTCTCACAACGGATGTGTTGGACATGATTTATATGCATTCAGAAAATCCTCAGAGGATCCCTGTTGGAAATGCTAAAAAATCAACGTGGTGTTTCTTTTAGTTATTGTTGTGATTGAACAGGACTCTTCAGCTGCAGTTCTGCCAATAAACCATGGCCTGCCTGATCCCTGCCAACTCCTGTCTTGGTCCAGCACTGGAAATTTTGGGATTTTTCCATCTTGTTTCTTTGTTCTTGTTCAGAGCAAAGCTCAGGGAAGTGTAAGAACCTACGTGACAATTCAGCCTGATGGACTCATTTCTGCCATCCCAGTGAAACCAAACTCAGCCCGTGGTGAAATTCCAACCTGCTTTTTCCCCCTGAGATGCAGTTCTCCTTCCTCAGGGAAACTGCTGCGGAGCTCCTCATTTTTCCTGGCACTTCCCTCTCCAACTTCAGCCTCAAGTCCCTGATACTTCTTTTTCCCTTTTAGTGGCAAGAGAAAAGCAGTAGGTTAGAGGAGCAGCTGGCCTGGGAAATCCTGCTCTCTGTCCTGCTCTTGAGTAACTCCTTGGCTCTGGAATTGCATCACGGGGCTTGGAGGAGTTTTCCAAGCATCTCTCCTCCAATTCTGAAAGCAGCCTCACCGTGTGGGTTCTCACTCCTTACTTTCACCACAAGTGCAGGTGTGGGTTGTGGAGTGGAGGCTTTGGATGTGCCTTTGGTGATTTCCACATCCATTTTTCATGGAGTTACCCAAGGAAAAGCAGCCCGTGCTTGGCAGCTTCCCTGTGGAAATGGCAAGGAGCAGCAGCACAGCCCTGGGCAGGGTTTGACACCTGTGCTGTGACTGTACCTGGCTGTGATTTCAGTGTTTACAGAGGATTTTAGGGGTCAGAACACGAGCACTGGGTGAATTCTGTACAAATCCACAGCACAAAAAAAGCACTTCAATTCCAAGAGAATCCCTCAAACCTCAGTGAACAGGAGTGTTTGTGTTACATTCCTGGGAATATATGAGGACTGGAGCAGGGATGGCAAAGGCAGAGTGGCAGAGCTGCTTGGCAGGGGTCATTCCAGCCTGGGGGTTTCTCTGGGTGGTACGAAGGTGCCTGTGGGAGAGCAGTGGACTTAGAGGTGTGAGGTCAGGCCTCCACTGCAAAGAGAGAGGCAAAACACCGACTTTAGACAAAATTGGCCTTCCAGCTGGAAAGGTGTCAAGAGCCTTCTACTCTTGGTGGCTTCAGGAATGTTTAGGAAAGCTCAGCACTTTGGAGCTGGGTCTCTGCTTTGATTCCCTTTCTGCACACAGGGACGGTGTTACTTCATCTCCTGACTGTGTCCTTTCCCTGTCCCACCCAGTTCCCCCTCATCTCACTCTCTTCTAAGAGGGCTGTGCTCCAGCTCAAATTCCTGCACAGAGTTATGCCTAACCCTTATGTTTGTTTTTTTGTTTTCTAATTTAGGGCTTTATTGGGGCGGAAGGCATGGACATGTTATGGCTGAGTGTGCAGGGCCCTTGTTCACTGAAGTGCTTATTTTCTTCTGTGTGGCAGCAGTGGGATAAGAGCTGTCTCCTGGTTGGATTCCAGGCACACCAGAAATGCCAGCAGCTTCATATCTACCCTTGGCCAACATCTTCTGGTAGCCAGGAGCTGTCACAGGTGACCTGGCCCCTGCTGAAACTGCTGGCATAGGTGGATTGTGTTCTCTTGGGTTTCCCTGGACATTGCAGTGGGTTCAGGAGAGGTTTATTGCTGTCCCACCTGGGATTAGGTGTTAAAAATGCAAAGTCCTTTAACAGTATTATTGTTGGCAATTCCAGGAGCTGAATATAAAATTAGAAAAGAGATCAGAATCCAAGATTTTGGGGCTCCTCTCTGGCATTCAGGCTGCTCTGCTGCCTTTGAAGGACACACATTCCCATGAACTCTGGAGCAGCTGATCCTTGGTGCATGTCAATCAGGTGGAACAGTGGTTTCTGCTGACGTTGCAGGAGCTCTTGCCAAAAGCTCTGGCACTGCATGACTTTGGGAAGGTTTCCACTGCCCTCACAGTGAGTTACTGCCTTTGCTGCCTGTCTCCAGCTCAGATTTTTAGCCCTGTACCTTTGCAATGCCTTTGCAGTCTCCCATGCTGCTGAGCTCTGCCTTGTGACATCTCTGCTTCTGCATGGTGAGGGTTTGGGGGTGGCTCAGTGCCCACTGCCCTGGAGAGGAGCAGGGAGCACTGGAGTGGAGCATCCCTCCTCAAATCCCGTAGGGAATGTGCTCATCTCTGCCAGGCTGGATTTGTTTAGCCCAGCTGCTGTGGCACTAAGGCAGCAATTCTGGAGATGTGAAAACAGCCAAATAGTCTCTTGCCTTCCTCTCTCTGTTGAGGAGCACCTTGCTGGCTCCAAGACCACAGGGGTTTTATCTCTGCTGGGGTCTTTCCTCTCACTCAGGTCTCTCCAAGGCCACATCCATTGCTGATGCAGGGGCCACTTGGAGGGGTAGTCCTGCATGTCCCTTTGCCAAGTTTGCCAACTGCCAGAAGCCTGTGGGTGAAGGTAGGAGTGACCTCATAGAGCTCATGAGTTGTCCACGAAGGCACAAAGTTCACTCAGGTGCTTTTAAGAAGTCCACAAATGTGCAACTCCAATTCTGTGTTTTGGTGGTCATTGAGGGGCTCTGTCTCTGTTGTGCTCTGGTTCTGCTCTCAGCACAGATGTGTTTTGTTTGTGTTTTTGAGTATTTTGAAGTTTATCTCCTTAGAAATTCCTCCTGCTTCATCCCAGAGTTCAGGAAACTTCCCTGTCTGACCATCCAGGAGCCACCCCAGTGCTCACATTCCAATCACCACAGGTCTGGTGATGATCCAAGGGTCATCACCCACAGTTCCCAGGGGATTAGGTTCTGCAGTTTAGGAAACTGATGTTTGCCTCTCTGTGAGCCCCTAGATCAGGTCTGGAGCTGCAGGTGGAGAAGGCTGTGATAACCTTTTGAGGAGGAAAAACTCCTGCTTGTTCTCCTCCCTCTAACACAGAGGATTTCTCTTGGAGAACAGTTGTTTGGGAGGATGATTTTTGGCCGTGGGTTTGCCCGAGGAGCTGAAGCAAAGCCTCCAAGCCTCTCCACCTCTGATTGTGCAATTTCAGTGGCTGTTGAGTGATTTCAGCTTTCCCCCACTTCTAGTGACCTGGTGCAAGAGCAGCCCAAGAACTAAAATAACCATGGGCTGGAGGAACATGGTGTGTGTGGGGGGACTTGGAGCACCGGATACCTGGTGTGTGAGGGAGGGCAGCACCTCACCTGCCTTGGGCGTGTTTGCCACCAAACTTGGATTTTTCTCCTCATAAGATCTTTTTTTTTTTCTGTTGTGCTGAGTGTGTGGCCTTCCCACATGCCTTTGGCTAGTGCAGGGATCCTGTTGTGCAGCAGCCAGCTCTGTGCCCTTCCCCTGCTCTGCTCATTGTGATGGAGGAATGGGATTCTCCCTGTGACTTGGAAGCATCCCCACTGGAAAAAAACCCTACCCTTGGCTGAACCACTCATGAGTCCAGCCTGCTGCAAGCTGTGCTGCTTAGGAATAATGAAGGAGAGCCCTGGGAAAACCCTGGGAGTGTGGGAGTTGAGGAGTGTCCCAGGAGGTGACAGCTGGACTGGGAATCCTTCAAAGCTCAGCATTTCCAGCATGGAGCAGCTTTGCTGTGGGTTTCAGCTTCACCAGTGCCAGACTCCTGTCTCTGCACATCCCAGTTTCTTTCCAGGCTTCTCCATGTCACTCATGGAGCTGGTGCTCTGAGCATGCTCGTGTATTTCAACAGGACAAAGCCCCAGGATCCAGGTGAGGGGCACTGAGGCTGGTGCTGGTTTGGAAGCTACTTGGAAGGAATGTTGAGTCACGTTGTGTAAGTGGCCCCCAGAACACCCTCCTGGAGCTGGAGTTTTAGGGCTTTGTGACAGTGTGTGGGAGAGAATAACACCCCTGCCTTGAAATTCAGCCTGGTTTTGTGGTGTGGGCAACCAGGAGTTTTCCAGGCTCCCCTTCATCCCTTTGCCACTTAACATCTGTACTCCCTTGAGCCGGTGTAAGAGTGTCAGTTGTGATGTCTGTCCTGTCTCTTTTCCCACTGCCTCTTCCCTTGGGGCTGAGCTGCCAACTCCTGGGACAAGCTCGGTCATCTGCCACCCTTTTTTGGCATTCCCTGGAGCTCCAGACTTGCTCCCGAGGGTGCTCAGCATCTCCAGCTGGGGAAAACCCTTCTCCTCCGTGTGCTGTGGGTGGGAATGGGAGTTTTGCAGCACCTCTCCCATCCTGCTTCAGGAGCTGAGGAATGCAAGGGGAGTTTGTCGTTCTGTGTTTGTCTTGCCAGGGAAATACCAAGGGAAATGAAGTTGGTGTTGGAAAGCTGCTGGTGAAACATCTGCAGGGCAGATTTATGGAGGGGAGATGCAGATTCAGTGGGGTTGTGGCCAGTCCTGAGCAGGTCAGGAGACTATTCCAATATCTTAATAAGCTTTTAGAATTAGTAGAGGGATTTCAAAGGAGTCACCACAGAAATTAGATTTGGGAATGGGCTTCCCAGCAATAGTTTGTTGGCATCCCTCACAACACAGGAGCTCTGCAGATGGACCTGGAAAGCTTCACCTCGTTGAGAGCTGCTGCAGTTAGTAGGTCATCAAATGGAGCGGGGAATGGCCTGTCTGGTTCGTGCCAGCACGGGCGGGGTGTCACTGCCAAACAATCAACTCGTGATTGATAAACAGCAGTTCACTCCTTCTCCTGGTAGGGACGAGGTGTGATTGTTGCACCCGTGCCAGCCGGGCTTCTGTTCCTTTGGAAAAACACCCTCCTGCTCAGCTTCTCTGGGGGGGCTGTCGGGACATTCCCTGGGGCAGGTTCTGTGCCATGAGGGGGCTCTGACCCCTTGGGGGCTGCAGAGAGGTCCGGGTGGACAGTGGGAATTTTAGATGGTGGGAATGCGGGACAGTGGGAATGCTGGACAGGGGGAATGCGGGACAGTGGGAATGTTAGATGGTGGGAATGCTGGACAGTGGGAATGCTGGACGGTGGGAATGCTGGACGGTGGGAATGCTGGACGGTGGGAATGCTGGATGCTGGGAGTGCTGGACAGTGGGAATGCTGGACGGTGGGAATGCTGGACAGTGGGAATGCTGGACAGTGGGAATGTTAGACGGTGGGAATGTTAGACGGTGGGAATGCTGGACAGTGGGAATGCTGGATGGTGGGAATGTTAGATGGTGGGAGTTCTGGATGGTGGGAGTTCTGGACAGTGGGAATGCTGGATGCTGGGAATGCTGGACGGTGGGAGTTCTGGATGGTGGGAGTTCTGGACAGTGGGAATGCTGGATGCTGGGAATGCTGGACGGTGGGAGTTCTGGATGGTGGGAGTTCTGGGCGGTGGGAATGCCAGATAATGGGAATGTTGGAGGGTGGGAATGCTGGACAATGGGAATGCTGTCCACATGCCAGTGGTGCTTATTTTGGCACAGGAATGTCTATAAGTAGCCCCAGGTCAGGGCTCCAGGCATTTGTAGTGCCCCTCAGGAGTCCTTCATCCAGGCCAGCCTCCAGCCCTTCCTCCTGGATTTGGAGCGTGGAGGAGAGATGGGGAAGAGCATCTCTCCAGAAAATCCGGACGTGACCAATGTCATGCTCAGTTAATGCTTTTTAACCCAATTATTTGCCTCCTTCCCAATTTCCTGGGCTCCAGCCTGGCTCACTGCCCAGGAATGTCAGCAGGCTGCTTTGTGGATGCCTTGGGAAGTTTGGTCACCACCTCCCAGACAGGTCCAACAGCTGCTATGAGGGAGGGGCCGGTTCAATTATCCACATGTGGTTTATAACAACTTACAGGAGACTCTGTATAAACACTCCATAAAATGCCATTTTTCAGGGCAGTGCCTCGTCACTCCTGCCATCCCCACGATCTGGGGCAGGTGTGGGATCATCCTCTGCTCCACAATGTTCGTGGCCATAATTCCTACAAATTTTCAGCTACATAGATCTTGGAATATTGGATCTTTGGGAAACAACGCAGCTGGATTTTGTTCCCAGTTGGGAAAGCTGTTTCATCCTTACTTTCCTCCCTGTGTCGTGTCTTCACACTTCTTCCCAAGCTGAAAACGCCTCCCCATCAGCTTTTGCAAGGCTTTCCCCACCCTGGCTGGAGGGATGCAGCTGCCCAGGTGATCCCAAGGCTTGCTCTGTCTTGTTTGCTCCCTGGGCACGTGGTAGCTCTTCAGGGATTCACCTGCTGATGTCTTTTGGGCATTGTGCTCCAGCTTGTCCTTGGCTTGGAACTGGAAGTCATCTGTGTTTTGAAGCAGTGCTGGAAACAGCACCATCCCTGGACACAGTATCATCTGGGGAATGCTGTGGCACATCTTGGCAGGAGTGAGCCCTCGTGTGCTTCCCTGTGACCTGCAGTTCCCAAAAGGCCATGACTCAGAGTGCCCAAATCCCAATCCCAAAGTGCTGAGTGTGCAGTTCCCTCTCGCCAGTCCCACGTGCTCAGGACTGGTGTGACCCCATGACTCTGAGCAAAGCACTCACACCAGCTCATCCTCTGGCTCCTGGTGTGCCAGAGGGACAGGGCTGAGCCTTTTGGCAAGGGTTTGCTGTGGGTGTGGCCAGGAGGACGGTGTGATGCGGAGGGAGCTGGTTTGTGCAGAGCAGGAGGCTCAGTGCTCCTTGCAGAGCAGCTCAAAGGGACACCAAGCCTTGGTGTAACACAGAATAGGCCCTTCAAAACCTTAAACCCCTTCCTGGGGGCAGACTGGGCTTTTCCAGGGAAGATAAGTCCAATTTTTCAGATGGAGACAACCATGGTTTGCTAGTGGTCTGCATCCTTGGATGATGGGAGCAGGTTGGTCCTTGTAGCCACTGAGGGCTGGGAGCTGGGAACTGGCTGCAGCAAGGAATGTGACAAAATTCTGACTTATTCTGGGAGAAGGAAGGAAAGACAAAAGAGGAAATACTTGTATTTCTTCATCTCTTTTTCTGCCCAGGCTTGTCTCTGTCACGGGGAATTCCTCCAGTCAGAGGCACAGACAGGCTGCATGTCCCCTCCACACTGACCTCCCCAAGCTGTGTCTCCCTTTGTGCAGTGGTGAGCTAACAGAGTGCCTCATTTATTTTTGTTTTCCTCCGCTCTTCCCCACAGCTGCATTTCCCCAATCCAACCTGCAGAAACACCTAGAACCTCTTCCAAGGTTGCCCCTGGCCTCTGCAGAGCCCACAGCCTGGTTTGGGACAAGCTGGGAATTTCTGCCCTCAGATTTTGGCTCATGACCTGTGAGATCTTTGCTTCTTGCCTTTGTTTCTCCAAAAATGGGGTATTTCAGTGAGCTCCAGCTTTTGGGGAGTATCCCCACAGCTCCTTCTATGCATCCTGAGAGACATGGCTCTAAATGTCCGTTTTATTTCTCCTCTGATGTCCTTGCTGTAGCTTCAAACACTGGCTGCAGGTAGCTCCTGGAATGGTTCTTCAATAGTGGCATTTTAGGGCATTCTCCTCACTTCTTCACTCTGGACTGCCTGTTATTAGTGGGAATCTTCTGGAACAGGTTCCTCCCAAGAATGGATAGGAGGTGCTGAGCTGAAATGCTTCAGGTCTCGCTTGGATGTTGTGAAAACCCCTGTGGATCTCCAGAGCACCCACGAGGGCCTCTGCAAACACTACCTGGTTGCATCTTTCCTCCCCCAGGGGATTTCCCTGCTGGGATAGACAGGGCAGGAACAGGTGCTGTGCCATCAGATGAGGGAATTTGGCTGGGATTCCTCAGACTCAGCAGTTTTTTCCCACATAAGGGCTGGGACCAGCTCCATGCAGGAACATGCCTGGCAATCCCATCTTACCCAAGAGCTCCAGAGGGACTCAAGGCCTTCAAGCCAGGAGGGTGGTGGAGCTCAGTATGTTCATATCTGACCCTTTGAGAACTTCATCTCGAGACTGGGGGATTTTTCTAAAGGACCTTCCCTGGTAATAATCTAGGAGGAGAGACCAGGGTCTGGGGACAGGATGGACTCGACAAGCATGATAATATCAAGTTTTGGATTTTTTAAATCTAATCAGTGAGGTTTGGCAAAGACATATCAGATCACTGAAATGGCACCTATAATGTCTGTAATACTGTTGTGGCTCTGCTGAGCTGCTCCTGCTTGTTGCCAGCAAACAGCCATGGCATATCCCAGTGGGATTACATCCTGGGTGAGTAATCTCCCTGCCTGGATGCCAAGTATGTGTGAGACAGGACCTGAATAGACCCATAAGCTCCAGAGGCAGCAGGAGGCCTGTGGGTCAGCTGGGAACGGATATAGGATTTGGGTACAAGGGGATTTCTAGGATTTCTGGGAGGTTTTGCAGAGGCAGAAAAGCAATTTTTGCTGCGCTGAGACTTCGAGGGCCAGGGCTGAGTTGAGGGGTTAACCCAGGGTGAGGCAAACTGGCCTGGGTTTTGAGGAAGCAGCACATTATAGGGATGTGGCTGCCCCATCTCTGGAAATGTCCAAGCCCAGGTTGGATGGGGCTTGGAGCAACCTGGGCTGGTGGAACCAACCCAGCCCATTCTGGTATTCTGTGATGTAACCTCACCCAGCAGAGGGAAGCAACTTGGGATTTATGGAACTGCCTTCCATATGCAGGTGTCTGCATCCCTGCTGCTGTGATGATCCATCCCAACCTGTGTCTGAAAGCCTGGGGCAGCCTCTTGCTTCCTGGCATTGATACCCAGCACTGTGGTGGTCACTCAAGCTGCCTGTAACTGTCAAACCTCTGTCTGTGCCCAGGATACCAGAATTCTGGTGAGATTTCACACAGCTTTGGCACAGAGTGATTGTGCAGCAGGAATGAGCCCCCTGGACTCGGAGCAACATCTCTCCCCAACCAGGGTTTCCCATGGCAAGACCCAGTGACCGAGGAAGGGCTTTGTCCATGGCAGAGCCAGAAAGAGAGCAGAGCTGGGGGTTATTTCTGTTCTGAACCACTTTGCAATGGCTGTAGAGGAACCACCAGAGCCCACTGTGGTGGTGGCTGTGAGGGAAGAGGCTGCTCAGGAAACAGGGAAGTTGGTTGTGCAGCCACCAGCACACTGCTGGGCTGTCTGAGATGTGGGTGAGACTGGGAGAGGTTCTCCCTGGAGTTACTGCCTTTAGGGGACTCCTGAGACCAACAGCCACATGCTGTGAGTAACCTGCATCAGGGTTTAGCAAGATGAGAGATTACCAAAAGCTGTTTAATGCTGCTTATGATAAGTTTGGCATCTCCACCTTCTCCTCAGGGGGGTGCAGAAGTGCCTTACAGCCATCCCATCTCTTCTCTTTACAGCTGCAGAGCTACTTTGCTGCCTGTGAGGACGAGACACCAGCCATCAGAAACCATGACAAGGTCCTGCAGCGGCTCTGTGAGCACCTGGACCACGCTCTGCTCTACGGGTGAGCCTGGGACCCACCTCTGGGATGCTGCTTTGCCCCGTGGAAAAAGCCCAGGTGTATCAGGTTTGCTCAGCAATCCACCAGACACAGCTGTGTGCCAGCCAGCTCCCCACCCCACTCCCGACCAAAGGAAAAAAAAACTAGTAAAAGGCAAAATTAGTAAAGGAATATATATATATTTACAGTTATTTTATATATATACAGCTAAATACTATGTACATATAATACAACAATCCCAAACACCCCCCAAAAGGGAAAAAGGGGAAAAGGGGAAAAGGACCAAAAAAGGGTAAACACAAAACAATCCCAGTCAATCAAATCCCAGGAATTAATTGAATAGAACAATAACACAGGAAAGATCTCACCAGCTTCCCTTAGGAGAGGTGAGTGCCTTCCCTCCTCTGTCAACACAAACAACAGCTCTCAGCCAGGCCTGAGCTCAGAGAGATAAGCGAGGCCTAAACACCAAGAGCTGCTGGCTCCGTGTCCACCTGACCAGCGAGAGAGAAGGAAAACAGAGACAGACAGGAAACTCCCTCCTGTCTTTATACACCTGATTACGTAAGGGAATGATAAGGAATACTTCCTTGATTTTGTATCCTGGTTTCTAGAGAAGGCCTACAGACAAACTACCACACCTCAGCACGGGCAAACCATCCTGGCAGGAGGTGGGATGGAGATAACCAAGCTTTGGCTTCATTTTCCTCTGCTTTTCCCTCCTTGCAGCCTGCAGGATCTCTCCTCGGGGTACTGGGTGCTGGTCGTTCACTTCACACGCCGCGAGGCCGTCAGGCAGATCGAGGTGCTCCAGCACGTGGCCACCAACCTGGGCCGCAGTGAGTGCAACCCTGGCTTTGGGGACACCTGGGGACACCCAGGCAGGCTGTGCTGGAGGGCTGCCCGTGGGCTGGGGGAGTCAGCAGGGCCCAGGTCACTTGGCTCAGGCCAAGGAGTCATGGAATCATTGAAGCTGGAAATCTGTAATCTGCAGAAGGCCAGTCCAGTTGTCCAACGTTGTCCAACACTGAGTCCAGTACTTCCAGATCCACCACTAAACCATGTCCCCGGGTGCAACGTCCACACATTTTCTGAACGCTCCCAGGGGTGGTGATTCCACCACTTGCATGGGCAGCCTGTTCTGAGGAGGTTGGAGTCCTGTCATAACCATATGAAGTCTCTAGAAATAATGTCACCGTGCCTCAGGATGGGGTGCTGAGGCTTCTGCTGCCCTGAAACCCAAGGGGATGTGCCCTTGGATAGGGTCCCTGGGAAATGGGAGCTCTGTGGGGCCATGCTCTCAGGAAGGGATCCTGGCAGGTGGGAGCTCTGTGGGGCTGTGCCCTTGGGAAGGATCCCTGGGAAATGGGAGCTCTGTGGGGCTGTGCCCTTGGAAAGGGTCCCTGGGAAATGGGAACATCCCCTCTCGCCCCACAATGTCTCACTGTAGCTGTTGCCTGCTTGATCCTGCATTTTCCCTGCTGTGAGCTGTCCACAGTGGGTGTTTGGGATCATCAAGGCCACTCTTGACACAGGACAGTGTCCACATCCTCTCTGCCAGATTATCCCAACAGCCACCATGTCCCAGGCCCTGTCCTGGTGAGAATGGAGGTGAGCACAGACTCCACTCTCACCTCTCTCTGCACCAGAACTGGTGCCAAATCACTCCTGGGCTGATTCAGAGCGATTCTCCCTCCACCTCTCCCATCTCCTGGCATTTCCAGTGGGGCTCCCACCTCACAGAGAGACATGGTTGTGTGGCTGCTTCTCAGCCACTTCCTAATTCCCCTTCCCACTCCAAATCACAAATGTCTCACTGGAATTGCTCCCCCCGGCCCCAGATTTCCCCCACTATCAGTTGCTCCTCTTAAATGATACAAATGAACAATGTGACAGGTTTTAACTGATTTGTGGTTGTTTCTAGGCTTGTTTCACTTCTCAGGTGTTGCCCCACAGGTAACTCTCTCTGCTGCTCTGTTCCCAGGCCGGGCCTGGCTGTACCTTGCCCTCAATGAAAATTCCCTGGAGAGCTACTTGAGGCTGTTCCAGGAGAACCTCAGCCTGCTGCACAAGTACTATGTCAAGTGAGTATCCCAGCTCCTTCTCCTTGGGCACTAGTTGGCATTGGCACTTGTCAGAAGCCAGCCCAAATTTGCCAGTGAGGAACAAGAGGTTGATCAGGGTCTGATTTTTTTTTTTTATCTTGTGGAATTTACATGATTAATTTAAAGGTCCCAGATGTGGACACATTGTCCTCTTACATGACCAGAGGCCCTGCAAGCATCTCTCCTAGTTCCTGCTTTTACTCTGCAGTCCCCTTTATATTTTCCATGGTTTCCAGGTTTCTGCTGAGCCCTTACTCAGGGACCCAGCTCTGATGGACACCTGGAAATGTGGCTGTAGCTCTGCTTGTGGACAGCATGTAGAGGCTGCCCAAGCCCCAGGGCTGTTTGAAGCAGCTCAGAGCTACACCACTGGGGAAACAGAGGGGTCCTTTTGGCTGCTTCTCCTCCTTCCCACATGTGTAAAGCTCTTTTGTTTTACCCCCACTGCAGGAACGCCCTGGTCTGCAGCCACGATCATCTGACCTTGTTCTTAACGCTGGTGTCTGGGCTGGAGTTCATCCGCTTTGACTTGGACCTGGTGAGTGCTCTGGGAGGGTGGGAATGTGGAGCAGGGACAGTCCCGGGTGGCACAGGTGCCACCCCTTGGTCCAGGGCAGGCCTGGGGAGTGTTTGATCTGTTCTCAGCTCTGGGAGGGTGGGAATGTGGAGCAGGGACAGTCCAGGGTGGCACAGGTGCCACCACTTGGTCCAGGGTGTGCCTTCTCGTTGGCCTTCATCTGAAAACATGACACTGATGCTTTTAGGGAAGCCTTTTAGGTCTTTGGGCATCCAGCAATGGAATTTGCTCCTATTGCTCATTTATCCCTGTGCACTGTTCAGAACAGGCACAAGGCAGCTGCGGGGCAGGCTGATGGGGATTAAGGAAGTGAGACACTGCTGTCCCTCCAGGAACCACAAAACCACTGGATAACCCTCAGGGTCACAGTGGAGTGTAGTGGTCAGCACAGTCCCCATTTGGGGGGAGTCAAACAGGAACATTTATTGAAGTTTACAACATACAATATATAGGTTCAACGAGTAAATATTCATTTCAGGGGCTGGTTTTATGCTAAACATGGGAGGAGATATTACAACTAGGTGAATACATTATGGCTGCATTCAGGAATGTAAGGCCAGTTTATATTTAATGAACACAAGAAACAAAGGGATTGATAAAGAGAGTTTCTATCTGGCCTAGTGAATACACAGAAACCCACAAATCTTGTCAAATGCAGACGGCTTGGAGATGCTGAGGCAGCAGATGTCTGCAGACTTGATTGAGTCTTATCAGCCAGGGAGGTTCCTTCAACATTCTCCCAATACTCTTTCCCAAGGCCTCTTTGACTTTCCAGACAGGCTTCTTGAAACCAAGATATTTTTGAATCCCACAGTGGAGCCTCCAGCTTTCCTCTGCACTGGACACAGTCCCAGCAGGTGGGGTGGCTGGAGCTTGACTCGCCCCACGCTCTCTCCCTGCAGGATGCTCCCTACCTGGATCTGGCCCCGTACATGCCCGATTACTACAAGCCCCAGCACCTGCTGGACTTCGAGGAGCGGCTGCCCAGCTCCGTGCACGGCTCCGACAGCCTGTCCCTCAACTCCTTCAACTCCGTCACCTCCACCAACCTGGAGTGGGACGACAGTGCCATCGCTCCCTCCAGCGAGGGTCAGTGTGGGTTTGGGATGGGGCTCAGTGCTCCACATCCCCCTGGGATGAGGTGGCAAAGGAGACCAAAGGGAGAGCCCCAGCAGCCAGGCTGTGAGTCCCTCCTGCCTTAAATCCTTGGGGAGACAGGACAAGGGGGAGCTGCTTTCAACTTAAAGAGTTTTAAACTAAAAGAGGGGGAATTTGGATGGGATGTTGGGAAGGAATTCTTAACTGGGAGTGGGGGGAGGCCCTGGCATAGGTTGGGCAGAGCAGCTGTTGGCTGACCCATCCCTGGCAGTGTCCAAGGCCATGTTGGACGGGGCTTGGAGCAACCTGGGCTGGTGGAAGGTGTCCCTGCCCATGGCAGGGAGTGGAATTAGGGGATATTTAGGGTCCCTCCCAACCCAAACCATTCTGGGATGATTCAGTGGTGACAGCCCCTTTGCCTCAGACTGGGAGAGAAGGACTTTCCCTGCCAGTCACCCAGGCCACATTCCCATCCTGGGGGTTTGTTTTAACAAGAACTGGAGGAATGTCCTCGTGGAGTGAAGGCCATGCCTGTGTCTGAATGTGGCTCCCAGATCAGAGCAGGGACACAGGGCTGCACAAGAATGTTTTTAACTGCTTGTTTCCCGGTCTGGAGACCTACCAGTGCTGGAGGTGGTGGGGAATGGTTTCCGGAGTCTTGTCCAGTCTGCAGTCTGGGACAAAGGCAGCCAGTGGTCTCAGAGGTGCTGGTTTCTCCTCTTTATGCATCTTGAGGGGCCTGATAGATTGTCCTACTCACCCCCTTCTCCCTGTCAGAGGGCCTGGGTGTTGTTCCTGATGAACATGTACCTTGTGACTGCCCCCCTAACCTGCTGCAGGCCAGAGTAGGGAGCTCCCATCCCACATCCACGTGTTCACATGAAGGAGCAGCTCTGCTACTGCTCCTCCTAATCCAAAATACACTGGCCCTGTCTCGTTTTTTGTGTTAGTTTGAGCAAAGGGGATTCTGGAATAGAGTTGGAAGCACAGCACACACATTGGAAGGACTTGGGCTCATCCACCTCTGCACTCATGAAAGGGTTTGATTTTGGGGACTTGCTTATGGCAAATCTCCAGCATCCCAGGTCAGCTGGAGCCAGCACAAGGAGCCTAGAAATAAAAATTATAGTAGAGATTAGGAGATTTTGGAGCTATGTTTTGAGTTTGGCATCATCTCAGGCTATGGCTGTGATGTGTGTCTTGGTTTCTCCATGCACAGAGGGGTTTGGTGCTGATGTAGGAATACTGGACCAGGACCCAGGAGGGCAGGAATTGCTGCTGTTCCTCAGGTGTGGAGGAATTTCACTCCAATAACTATTTCCCAGGTCGTCATTTCAACAGGAGCATTTCTGTATCGTAAGGGTGTAGGTGGAGCTGGATCAGGGGCCAAGTTTTTCTCTGGCTTTGCAAACATTCATGAGTCAAACATCCCAGTATCTATGGGAGGTAAGTGTGAAGTGGGGGAAACTGAGACACAGAGTGATTCCATTGCTTCCCAGAGAAGATAAAGCCCTGGATGACATTGTTTTTCAGGTGTAGCTTCCCATCAGCCTCAATAATGGGGCTTTCATCCTTCCCTGGTCCTGTTGTAGCTCCCACCCATCCAGCAGGACCCACCATTACTGCAGCTGGTTTCCATTCACATCCACGTTCCCTGACAATTTCCTCATGCATTTCAGATACCAGTGGATGATTGTTTTGTTAACTCCCCATTCCCATCTCCCTTCTCCAAACCCCCTTCACACTCTCCCCTCTTCCCCCTTCCCTCCCCACTACTTGTATTTCTAATCCTGAGTTTTATCCCTCGTTTTTATAGATTATGATTTTGGAGATGTCTTTCCAGCAATGCAGACCATGCCCAGCAGAGACTGGGAAGGTGGGACACACTCATCTCTTACAGCATTTTGGTTTTCTCTCTGCATTGCTGCCACCTGAGCTTTGCTGCATGTTCCCCTACTCATTTCTTTAATAACCCACTGCCACATCTTGATGGAATTCTGTACAGGCAGAAAGGAATGGAAAAGATCCCCCAGGGTGGGAGGTTGTGTGTCTCACCTGTGAGGCCATGTGCAAAGTTGTCCCCAGCTCACCTGGCCGTATCCCAGAGCTGAGGGATGTTTTCCTGCATCCAGCAATGCCTCCATGTCCAGGTTACAAAAGAAAAGCTGGAATATTCCCCTGCTGTGGAGTTGGCAGCAGGGACCAGTGTCCATCCAAAATGGGGATGTGCCAGCTGCCCTCGCTCCGTGGATTTCCTCTTTGGGGTTACATATACAGGGTGCTGGCCAGAAAAACTCACACACCATCACTGACTTCCTGAAAGCCCTGCAAAACAGATGAATTCATTCTGCTGCCTTTAAATTTGAGCCTTTTGCAGGGATTAATTTGGGAGGCTTTGTTTTCCCTGGACCCTGTGCCAAAACATCTCCCACGAAGCCACAACATCCAGCACGTGGCCATGCTCAGTTTGGGTCACTACTTATTTTTATTTATTTTCCCACTTGTTAAACCAACTTGTCAGCTGTGTCTGACCTTCATGGCCAAGAGCATGTGCCCAGTGTAGAGGAATTTGTTCTCCTTCCATATGCAGCCCCTGTGAGAATCCTCCCCATGCCATGAAGGACCCTCTTTATCCCCGCAGGAAGCAGCCACACTCCATCCTTTGCAGCTCCAAGCTGGATGGAGCTTTGACTCTGAATTGCCTCAGTACCACCTGAATATTTGGGGAAATCTGCCTGAATTCCATGTGGGTTGTTCCTGGGCTCTAACACACTCCCTCTCATCTTCTTTCTTACCCCAAGCACGGTGGTGTCACAGATGTAGTTTGACTGTCCCTGAAGAAACAAACCACATTTCCAAACCCAGTCCCACAGCGGGTGCTGGATGAGGCTGGGAGAAGCCAAGGGGTGCTGGGGCAGATCCCTCTGGATTTGAGCACACACAGCTCCCACATGCAGGTCCCAGGAGCAGAATGGGATCCACCACTGCTCCAAGTTGAGGTTCCTCAGCCACAGGGGAACTGTTACTGGAACCCCCATTAGGTCACCCCACTGATGGGTTCCTTGCTGTGGGCACACACAGTTAGGAAAGTTTGGGCCATTTCCTGTTCTCAGCAAATGCATTTTGGGGTAAAATTCTGTTTTGGAGGAAGATTCTTCTGTCTCAACAAAACCAGCAGGATTTAGGCCAAAGAAGTGATGTTGGATTGGAGGTGCAGGCTGGAAGCCCGGGGCTGAAATAGTTTTTAAATGTTTTATTTTATTAATGGTTGAACTTTATGATCTTGGAGGTTTTTTTCAGCCTAAGTGATTCCATGAATTTCCCTTTAATGCAACCATTAAAAACTTCCCTGGTAGAGCCCCCACCCCCCACACTCCCAGGCAGGAGTTTCAGTGGGAACAAAGTGGTGTTTTGGAATCATCCCTCACCAGCTACCTGGATTAGAGTTTCAGAAGAGGTTTCATTTTCCTCCTCAAAGTGCAGGGCTGTGGTTCCTTTCCCAAAGGGTCTTTCTAGCTGTTTGAATCATAAAATCATGGAGTGGTTTGGGTTGGAATGGACCTTAAAGATCATCTCATTCCTATCCCTTGCCATGGGCAGGGACACCTTCCACCAGCCCAGGCAAGGTGCTGGAGAAGAGGAGGGCATGGATAACATTCCTTTAACTGTGATTTTGAATGGGTAACTCCGAGCATGACTCCTGCAGCCCTTCCCCACTGCTCCTTTTCCCTCTGAAGACTAACATGGGCCAAGCTGTTTGTGCTCCCACCTGTCTGTGCTGCCTGCTGTCCTCGGACCCCCGGGAATGCTGTGTCCCCTTCCACCACACTTCCAGTGTCCCATGTGAGCAGAGGAGAGCAGCCAGCTCCGTAAGGATCGCTGCTCCATGGCTGGCTCCCTTCCAGCCCAGCCAGCACCTTCCCATGGCAGGGAGGAAGCAGCAGCCTCGTCGCTCGCTGTCATCTTACTGAAAAGCACCAAAACCCCTCCAACTCCTCCCCACAGACCCCACCTCCCCTCCCTAACCCAGCTGCCACCTCCTGGGTGACCGAGCTGTTGTTTCCAGGCTCTCTCAGGGTGATGCTGGGTCTCTCTTTGACCTTCCCATCCCTCCTGGCTGGCACTGAGTGCCCCGACCCCCCCAGCTTGTCTTCCTCCGCCTTCCCCCAAGCCCCCGAGCTGGCGCTGACCTGCCCTTCCCACCTTGTCCCGGCAGACGGAGACCTCACAGACACGCTCAGCTGCCCACGCTCGGAGGCCAAGGGCAGCAGGGCCGTGCCCAGGAGCCCCACGCAGCGCCACAACCCCTTCAACGAGGACAAGGCGGATGTGCCGTCCTCTGCCGACGCCACGCCGGTGCACGCGGCGTGCCGGGACAAGGCAGAGGCCACCCCCGAAGGCACCGACCAGTCCGAGAGCTGCGCTGAGCTGGAGGTCATCAGGTAGGGATGGGGATGCTGGCCTGGAAAGGGCTGATGGGTGTTGGGGATGTGCCACCCCGTGTAGCCCAATGTCTGGGCTGTGGCCTTTGTGCCGCCGTGGGAAAGCGGGTGTATACTCCAGACCCCAAGAGGTGCTCTGTAGGTGTCACAGCTCATTCCAGAGGTCTGGGCTGGTCTTGGATCCCTTGGGCTGACTCCACATCAGCACCTTTCCCTGACAGTGTGTGTCAGGGTAATCCATGAGCCTTTACTTGGAGCCCTCTCCAGCGGGTGGCAGGTTTGCAGCAGTTCTGGGTCTCGGCTCTTCCCTCCCATCCTGTCCTGTTTGTCATTGAGCTGTTGCTAAACCTGTTGTGGGAGATGCCTCCAAAGAGCTCCTGGCCGGCATTTGACTCCTGCAGAGGACATCCCCAGGGATCCCTCAGAGCCCTGAACCCAGACAAAGAGCTCGAGGCTCTGTCTGCTCACACCCAGTGACAGGGACACCCCAAAACCTGCGCAGCAGGCCTGGCCTTTGTTCTTGTGCCTGGTTTTTCCTGGGAGGAGCAGAGGAGCTGGGTTATGTGGCATCCCACACGGCACACACAGGGAAGGGGAACACCACACTCACTTCCCAGACAAGGGTGACCTGGCAGCAGTTTGGGTGCCACGGGGGCCACAACACTCCCGCAGCACATCCCGGTGTGCCGCTGGCTGGAGCAGGTCCAGCCTGCATCTCCCTCTTCTGGCAGGCGGGGACACGGCATTCCCACCGCTAGAAACCTTCCTTCCCGCCTGCTTGCTCTGAGCTAGGGATTTCTCCCGTGTCACCTTAGCTCTGCATCCATTTGTGATCCCTTTGCAGCCAAAGGAAGCCCGGGGTGCTGCATCCAACAGCGATGCCTCTTCTTTTGGGGATAAGTAGGGAAAAGAGACCTTGTGTCTCGTGACAACTGGTGTGGAGATGGGGGTTCTACGTGGCTGCACATGGAGCAATGTTCTCAATAAAAGGGTTTCCCCTGCAATGGGGAAAATAGCGAAGGACTGTTGTTGGGAGAGCGTGGGACCCCGCTGTGTCAGACAGTCCAAGCAGGCCCAGGTGAGTGACGTTCCTGTCTCTCACAGGTTGGCCAAGAAGAAGAAAACGGGCAAGAAGAAGAAGGTGAAGGCTGAGGAGGTGGTGACCAGCCCAGCACCCGAGGCCAGCGGGGACAGCGGCGTCAACGGGCTCAGTGACCCCGAGCTGCCACCCAGGGACGAGGGTCCCACGGAGGATGGGGGGCAGCGCCCGGCGCTCAGCCAGCTGGCCCTGCGCATCCCAGAGATGAAGGACACGTCCATGGGGAGCGTGGGGCAGCCCCTGAGCAAGGTCATGGACAGGCTCAATGGGCATCTGGACCCTGCGGGCTGGAACGGCCCCCCAGAGCCCCCCGGGCAGCCCTTTCGGACCGGCACGCCAGGGGAGACCCCGGATGGATCGTCCTCTGGCGACTTTAGCGAGGGGATTTCAGCCCCCATGGACTTCTACAGATTTACCATTGAGAGTCCAAACGCTGCTGCACCAGGTGGTGGCCACCATGACCCTGCAGGGCCTGGCCAACCGCCACATGTTTCTGGTAGCCCTGAGGCTCCTGAAGAAGAAGAAGAAAGCAGAGAGGGAGAAGCAGCTGGAGCAGTAGAGGAGTCTGGAGGGGCGAGTGAGGAAGCCCAGGTTGGCCAAACAGAAACCACCAACACAGAGGCTCTCTGTGAGCCCAAGAAGGAGCAGCCCAGCCCTTCCCTGAGCAGTGCTGAGGACTCAGGGGTGGAGGAAGGGCAGGGCAGCCCCTCAGAGCTGACCCATCCCTCCGAGTTCAGGTGAGGATGGGTTTGGTCAGCAGGGAGAGTGTCTTCCAAACAATCCTTGAGCTCAGGTGCTTTTTCCTTTTTCCTTGGTTTGGGGGTGAAATCCATCCTTTTCCAGGATGAAGAGGAGGCACAAGGGATCAGAAGGAGAGGGCCTAGGGCAGACTAACAAGTGGCCAAATCATGGGCACATTAATAAGGAAGGAGGTTGCCCATCCTGCACTCAGCCACACCCACTTCCATCCTCTGTCTCTCCACAGGGTGGATAACAACCATCTCCTCCTGCTGATGATCCATGTTTTTCGGGAGAATGAGGAACAGTTATTCAGGGTAAGGCAGTTGCCATCAGTCAAGGGCCAGCTGTGCCTGCATCAGCCCAGGGCTGAGAGCTCTTTTGTCTCCGTGCAGATGATCCGAATGAGCACCGGGCACATGGAGGGGAACCTGCAGCTGATCTACGTCCTGCTGACGGATTGCTACGTGTACCTGATCCGGAAAGGTATCCCATCCCAACAGCCCCTGGGCTTGGAGGGAGAGAGAGGGAGGCCTGTCCATGAATTAGGGAACCACAGCTCCCTGCTTTCACTGCCAGTCCCCTCGTGTCCCAGTGGGGAGCTCGGGCTGGCTTGTCCCCCGAGGAGCCCAGGACACATGTCCCGTGGCTCTGTGCTGCCTGGGACGTGGCTTGGTTTGCAGGTCCATCACTGCTGCTGCTGGCAGGGGGTCATTTGCCCCCCTTCACGTGGCTCTCTGTGTCTGTGCCAGGGGCAGCAGAGAAACCATACATGGTGGAGGAGGCTGTGTCCTACAACGAGCTGGATTATATCTCGGTGAGCCAGCCCTCCTGGGGGGGTCAGTCCTGCCTGTCTGAAGGGCGAGAGTGCCAGGAAGATCGGAGTGGGTGGGGTGGTTCTGTGTGCACGGGGAGTGTTTTGGAAAGCAAGTCTTTGAGACTGGCAGAGTTGGAAGCAGTTCCCCCTCTGCTGCCTCCTCTGCAGGTGCCCACTTTGTATTTTCACACGGGCCAGGAGCTGGGTTCAGCCCTGCCCCACTGTCCCTCACCCCTGGCTTCCCTGACCATCCCTGTGTGGCACAGGTTGGGCTGGACCAGCAGACAGTGACCCTGGTGTGCACCAACCGGAGGAAGCAGTTCCTGCTGGACACTGCCGACGTGGCCCTCACCGAGTAAGCGCCGGGCACTGCGGGGCACGCTGGTGACAGCCCCTCGTGGCAAAGTTCTCCACCTCTTGGGGCCTGGGGGCTTGTTTGATGCTGCTGCCTGAACCCTGAAGGCAGCTGGAGTTGCCTCAGGCGTGGATGCATCCCAAGTATCTTCCCTGGATGAGCACAGCAGTCACCCTGGCCCTCAGGCTGAGCAGTGCAGACCCGCATGTCCCTTGGGATGAGGAGGGATGAGCTCTTAAGCTCCAGGGCATGTCCCCAGGTCCATGTTAGCAGCTCAGGGAGGTGACCTGATGGTCATACTCACATCTGTTTTAGGATGTGTCCACCTCCCAGTTTCACCCATGACCCTGAGATTAGCTCAACTGATGACAGCGTGGTGCTGATAATACCACAGTTGCAGGTTCTATCCCAGTATGGGTTATTTGCTTAAGAGTTGGGCTTGATGATCCTCTGGGTCCCTTCCAACTCAGATCCCAGAATCACAGAATATTCTCCTTCCTGGAGTTCAGGCTTTGCAACCCCCATCAGCTCTGGTCTGTTGGTTCATTTTGGAAGGCCAGAGGCCTATGGTGAAGGGGAGCCCCTTGGGCACCAGAGCATGTGAGGGAGACAAGGGGCTGTTTGCCCTGGCCTTGTCAGAGATCCCTGCCTCCCTCTCAGGTTCTTCCTGGTCTCCTTGAAGTCAGCCATGATCAAAGGGTGCCGGGAGCCCCCCTACCCCAGTATCCTCACCGATGCCACCATGGAGAAACTGGCGCTGGCAAAGTTTGTGGCGCAGGAGTCCAAATGCGAGGTGAGTTTGGGTATCGGCACCAACGCTGCGAGTGACGAAGGTTCACAGGAGACTCCCCTGACTTCTGCTGGTCCTCACAGGCCTGTGATGTGGTGGTGCGTTTCTATGGCCTCGTCCACTGGGAAGATCCCATGGATGAGGCGCTGGGACCCGCCAGCAACAGCTGCTCCTCCAGTGAGAACGCCGTCACCAAGGACGGCATCCTGCACTACAAGGCAGGCACCTCCTACCTGGGCAAGGAGCAGTGGAAGACCTGCTTCGTGGTGCTCAGGTGGGCACTGGGGCTGCAGGTGGGGACTGGGGGCAGCCAGGGTTCATCAGGGAAGGTCCAGGAGCAGTTTGTTGCATGGGAGGTGGAGAGGACCCATCTTGTCACCTGGAGGGCGAAAGCCACCAGCTGTGGGTGGCCAGCAGCAGGAACTGACCCCACAGGACTGTGTGGGTGGAGGGCAGGGCAAGTTTGGCCATGGGACCGAAGGCAGGGGACACCGGAGCTGAGCTGACTCCAGTGGTGAGCCCCTCTTTCCTCTTCCCAAACGGCAGCAACGGGATCCTGTACCAGTACCCGGATCGCACGGACGTCACCCCGCTGCTCTCCATCAACATGGGGTAAGTGGCTGCTGGGATGTGGCACCTGGGCTCCGTGGGGATCTGGGGAGCAGGAGCCCCTTGGCATGTCCAGGGAGGGATTTGGAGGCACATCATGACCTGCTCCAGTGCTGCAGGAATCCCTCCTTGCTCCTGCCTGGGGCCAGGTGCCCATTTAGTGGGACATGGCTTCATTTCCTCCTAGTTTCTGAACACCAAGCCCACTCTTGGATGGGGAATTGGCCTCTGAAGGGTGACATACCCCTCCGAGAGCCACTCTGGGAGACCCACCATGCTCAACTCCAGC
Source organism: Formicarius rufipectus (assembly GCA_013399695.1). Classification (NCBI taxonomy): domain Eukaryota; kingdom Metazoa; phylum Chordata; class Aves; order Passeriformes; family Formicariidae; genus Formicarius; species Formicarius rufipectus. The sequence goes on along the minus strand of VXAU01001438.1, from coordinate 7,890 downwards.
TCTCCCACAGTGTGCAGAGCTGGAGGCCATCCTTGGAGCAACCCCAGGGCATGTCACCGACGAGGCAGAGGGGCGAGGTGCTGCGCAGGGAGGGCAGGCAGGGACTGTTCTCAGGCTGGTGCTGGCCCATCCGTCGCGCTGATCTCCACCCTCCCCTCTCTCCCAGTGGCGAGCAGTGCGGGGGATGCCGGCGCTCCAACACCACCGACCGGCCCCACTCCTTCCAGGTGATCCTGACAGACCGGCCCTCCCTGGAGCTGAGCGCCGACAACGAGGAGGACATGGCAGACTGGATGCAGTACTTCTGCCAGGCCGTCTCCAAAGGGGTGAGCTGGGGACAGGCCCCAGGCGTGGCTGCTCCGACCCCTCCTTTGCCCAGAGCCACTTCGGAGCCGCCACAGGGAGTGGGAATGTCTGGCAGGGATGGAACAGGCAGCTTTATCCCCACCACAAGAGCTTCCCCACCCCATGGACAGGGGTTCCAGATTTTAAGTCCCCCTTTCCCCACCCCACACAGGTGATCCCCCAGGGTGTTGCCCCCACGCCTTGTGTTCCCTGCTGCCTGGTGCTGACGGATGAAAAGGCTTTCACCTGCCACGAGGACTGCCAGACCAGCTTCTTCCGCTCGCTGGGCACGGCCGAGCTCGCGGACATCGCCGCCGTCTCCACGGAGGCCGGCAAGGAGTACTGTATCCTGGTGAGCCTGGGGCTGTGGGACCGGCTGGCGCGGGGAGGGGTGAGGGTCCAGCGGTGACACCCAACCTTCTCTTGCTGTTTAGGAGTTTGCTCAGGACAGCAAGGAGTTCCTGCCCCCTTGGGTCCTCTATTTTAGTTGCACTACAGAGCTGGAGAGGTTCCTGTCGGCGCTGAACGCCGCTTGGAGGAGCATCTACCAGGTGAGCATGTGGGGCTGCCTCACACCCTTCACCCAGAGAGGGAGGCCAGAGGGTGAATCTGTCCCTGCAGGGCAAACCCAGGTTTCCCACAAAGGGCAGAGAGCCACGGAGCTCCTCCATGTCTATATAACCACGGGATGTGGGATTTGGAGCCTGGCAAGACAAGCCATGAGCATCCAGCACTGGCAGGGGGATTGGGAGGAACCTGGGGCAGCCCCACTGCCCACCGACTTTCCCATGTGGATTTGAGGTGGTTTTACAGCAAGAGGGAGAAGTGGCTGTTGTCTGTCACCCTCCTGACCGCCCCGATATGTGTCCCAGGTCGAGCTCCTGCACAAGGCCATCCTGGACGCTGCTGTCAAGAAGAAGTGCGAGGACGCCCAGAGCCTCATCGACAGCGCGTGGCAGCGCAGCGACAGCCTGTACCGCGGGCGGGCCGAGCGGGACCCCTGGTGCTGACCCCGCCGGGGCCAGGACGGCTCACAGGGGCCCGTTTTGGGGGGAAGCAGGGCCTGTATCCGGCCGAGTGGCACCCCAAACCCTCCTGCCACCGCTCGTTCCATGCCAGGGACGTGACTGCAGCGTGGACCCTGCGCCCGCCCGCCGTGCCAGGGACGTGCTGCGCGTTTCGGGAGCACCGGACCCTTCTCCACCCGCGCCGTCCCCCTCGTCCAGCGGCCATGGGGCAAATGATTTGCCTTGCATAGAGTAATATCCCACTAGCAGTGAGGGAGAGGGTGGGATGAGTATCCCCCTGCCGTGGTGGGGAGCAGGACTGAGGACTTGTTCATTTTAGAACAGGGTCAGGGCGTGGAGGGGACGAGACGGGAACACTGAATCGCTACCGTGCATGTTTTGTTGCTCATACAATCACCGAGTACGGCACCTCTGCGCCGCTTCCTCCTCCTCCTGGGGAGCCCACCCAGGGCCTGTGGACAGCACAGAACCCTCTCAGCCTGTCCGTGGGATCTGAGGCTCAGGAAGAAGGAACAGGGCCAAAAACTTGGCCGTAAACACCGCTGTGTGGTTTGAGAAGCTCTCAGAAGCCTGTTTGAGGTTTGGACGCCGGCCCCGTGTGCCGAGGCGGGGAGAAGAGATGGAGTGCCACGTTCTGCAGGTGTCCTGAGGGATGTTGTCACGTGGCTGCCACCAAGCACATCCACCCCCTCGGCTCCTGCAGCCGAGGCTGGCACTGACCCGTCGCTGCTTGCACTCCACAGCAAGCACTTTGGGGCACGACCCCAGCTTTTAAATAATATTAATAATAATAATAATTATAATAATAATAATAATAATCCAGAGACCTTCTCATGTAATATATGTTCATGGGGCCTTTTTCTGGGAGGAAACGTATGTGACTGAATGTATATGTACATACATCTGCTTCCTTTCCCAATAAATAGTCATTGGTAACTCAGGTTTGGCCCTACGGCAGACTGCAGTGCCAGGGCTGCTGTTCTGCCTCCTATTGTCACCTTGGAGCCTGTGGAATCACTCTGGGGCGGGATGAAGGGGATGTTTGGATGGAGAGAGGGACGGGTGTGGACCCTCTGGAGCTCTCTGAGCTCCAGTGGTGTTAATCCTGCACTGGGGCACATTCTCAGTTTCAGCTGGGACTTATCCATCAGGACCCAGAGTCTGGGTGTTTATCCCCAGATCCAGGGTATATTCCCAGTCTAGAAAAGAAATAAACACCCATGGGGCCAGCCCCCAACATCACCCACCTTCCCTGTAAACCCTCCCTCTCCTTTTGGGATGAAAACAGGTGTTGGGGTGATATCAGGGATGGAGCAGCCACTGGTGTGGGGAGGAGCTGGGGATTTGGGGGGGATGTTGGGGATGAGGCAGCCATTGGGGAGGATTTTGGGATCTGTAAGGGGTTCACACCTCCCCACCCCCTCGGTAACCACCGAGGTGCCTCTGCCATGGGGCAAACCAGGTCCCAGGGGGGTCGCTGTGCAAACCCTAAAAATAGGACTGCCCCGCGGGGGGGAGGGACACCCACACCCCTCGCAGCTTTTCGCCCTGGGAAGCTCCGATTTCAAAGCGTTTCGGTGACCCCGAGCGGGACCAGCCGCGGGACAGGCGGGTGAGACCCCCGCGAGCCCCCCGGGCCGCTCCCGCAACGAGTCTGTGCCCCTCGGTGGTGGTGGGGGCGGCTGCCTGTGCCCCCCAAACCCATTCTCCCATCCCGCCTTTATCCCGCCTATTTTTGGTGTTTTTTTGGTGCCTGTTTCTCGCTGTCGGCGCCGGGTCAGCCCCATCACGTGAGGCCGGGCCGGCCGCGACCGCCGGGGACGCGCCGGCTCCTTGGGGTGGGTGGGGTGGATTTGGGGAAGGACACGCACCCCCAGCCCCGACCTTCGCCCCGCATCCCTTCCCCAAACTGGGGGGCTAAATCTGGGCATACCGGGTGTGTGGGGGGGTTGGTTGGTTTGCGGGAGGCGGCGCTCGCTCTCTCTATCTCTTCCCCCATTTCCTCCAAGGTTTGTTTGGTTTCGGTGGTTTGCCTTTTTTTTTCCCCCCCCCCTGTTGTTTTTTTTCCCCATTCCCTGCGGTTTTTCGGGAGCAGGCGGAGCGCAGGTGCGGGATGTCCGCGGGACCCCGCGCCCCGCAGGAACAGCGCAGGAGCCCCCCGAGCTCGGGGGTGCCCCCGGCCACCGACCTGGTGCTCGGGGCCACCGCGGGCTGCCTGGCGTGTTTCCTCACCAACCCTCTGGAGGTGGTGAAGACGCGGCTGCAGCTGCAGGGCGAGCTGCAGCCCCCCGGCACCTACGCGCGGCCCTACCGGGGGGTGCTGCGGGCGGTGGGCGCCGTGTGCCGGGCGGACGGGCTGGCCGGGCTGCAGAAGGGGCTGGCGGCAGGGCTGCTCTACCAGGCGCTCATGAACGGGTTCCGCTTCTACTGCTATTCCCTGGCGGAGGACGCCGGCTGGACCGGGTATCCCGGTGGCACCGTGGCCGCCGGAGCCGTGGCCGGCGCGGTGGGAGCGTTCGTGGGCAGCCCCGCGTACCTGGTGAGTGGGATCCACCGCCCCGAAAGGTTGGGGGGGATCGCAGCATCCTGTGAACACCGGCGGCGGTGCGGCACTTCTGTCCCCTCCCCTGCTTTGCTTCACCACCCCCCACCCCATGTCCCCAAAATGTGGAGCTGCTCCGTGCATGTGCTCCCCCCGCTTTCTCCCCCGTCCCGGAACTCGGAGAACTCTTCCATAAGAGTCCCCGAAAGAAATTAGGGTGTCTCCTCCCCCTCCCTTTTTAGGGGGTCTCCCCAGTTTTTGGGGTTGCAGAGTGGGTGTTTGAAAGGTCCCTTTGCTGCAGAGTGGGGGAGGTTAAAAAAAAAAAAACAGTGTGCAAAGCCCGGAGGTGCCACTTGGCAACACATCTGTGCCCCCCGCATCTGTCAGAGGGGCTGAACCCCCCTCCAAAATCTGCTGAGAAGAGATGGGGAGACCTCAGCTGGTCCCAGCGGGGGCTTAAGGGGGTTTTGTCACCTGGCATTGTCCCCCCAAGGTCAAGACCCACCTCCAAGCCCAGACAGTGTCGGCCATGGCCGTGGGGCACCAGCACAACCACGAGGTGAGCCGGGTCGGGGTCGTGATGGGGGGGCACCCTGGAATTGGGTGGCACTTTGTCTGTGCCTGCTCCAGGACCCAGCGGGGACGGTGCTATTTCGGTCAGCAGGAATTTAAAGCTGTTGTTTGGCCGCTTGGCCCGGTAACGATGCTATAAATAACAGAGTGAGGACAGAGGGGGTGTGACGGGCACGTGGGGCTGGGACACCGAATCCAGACCCCTCACGGTGCCTCCAGAGCCCTGGTGGCCTCGTGTCACCGACACCCGGCGTGGCTTTGGACGCCGGGGTGGGAGATTTCACCAGGGTGGGAAATTTTGGCCGGTGTGGGACGCACCATTCCCATCTTGCCCCCGATTCCCTCTCCTCCCCAGAACATCACCGAGGCCTTCAGGAGCATCTACCGGCAGCACGGCGTGGTGGGGCTGTGGAGAGGGGTGACGGGCGCCATCCCCCGCGTCACCGTGGGCTCGGCTGTGCAGCTCGCCACCTTCGCCTCTGCCAAGGACTGGGTGTGTGAGCGCCAGGTGAGCGGGAACGGGCCGGGCACGGCAGCCACCCCGGTGCTCCTTGGGGTGGTTCTGGGCAGAGCTGACACCCTGGCGCTCCCTGGGGTGGTGCTGGGCAGAGCTGACACTGGTGCTCCTTGGGGTGGTTCTGGGCAGAGCTGACACTGGTGCTCCCCGGGGTGGTTCTGGGCAGGGCTGACACCTCAGTACTTCCTTGGGGTGGTTCTGGGCAGATCTGACACCCCTGTGCTCCTTGGGGTGGTTCTGGGCAGAGCTGACACCCCTGTGCTCCCCGGGGTGGTTCTGGGCAGAGCCGACACCAGCGCTCCCTCCCCGCAGTGGTTCCGGAGGGGCAGCTGGCTGGCCGTGCTGGCCGGGGGGATGGTGAGCAGCGTGGCCGTGGCCGTGGCGATGACGCCCTTCGACGTGATCAGCACCCGCCTGTACAACCAGCCGGTGGACGCCGACGGCACGGTGAGGCCATGCCGGGCACGGTGAGGCCATGCCAGGCACGGTGAGGCCATGCCGGGCACTGTGAGGCCATGCCGGGCACAGTGAAGCCGTGCCGGGCACGGTGAGGCCATGCCGGGCATGGTGAAGCCGTGCCGGGCACGGTGCCGGCTCTGCCCGGGATTGCATCCGGCAGGGGATGCACAGCCGGCTTCTCTCTCACCAGGGCAAGCTCTACCGGGGGTTTTTGGATTGTATCGTGCAAATCTCCAGCAAAGAGGGGCTGCTGGGTCTGTACAAGGGCATCGGCGCCGTCTACTTTCGCCTCGGCCCCCACACGGTCCTTAGCCTCTTCTTTTGGGACAAGCTCAGGAACATGGTGCGGCACCAGCAGCCCCCGGGGCCGTAGGATGGGCTCCCGGTGCCACCAGAGACGTTAATAAAGGGGTTTTTCTATTTTTGGCGTCATTTCGGGGTCTTTGGGGTGGTGCAAATGGGGAGGGACGGGACCCGAATTCCATGATGGCTCAGGGTGGACACGAGATTGGTGATGCTGAGCTTGGTTGGGGGCGGGAGGGTTGAAGGTGCTGGTGGTCCTCAAGGCCCTCCATGTGCATCCCTTCACTGCATCCTTGCCCTAATTTTTACCTCCACGAGGCAGCTGGAGCTGTGGCCAGAGCAGCTGAGCTCCAGCTGCCCTCGCTTGCCCCAGCAATGATTTACAACCCGGGTGGCCACTCCCAGCCTCCGCCCCGCGGACCTTGGAGCCGGGGCCTGGCTCTGCCGTGGCTCCTCTCCATCGGAAATGTTTTCCCTGGGGTCCTGGCTGCCGGCACTGCCCGGGCTGGGCTGGGGCTGGGCGCTGCTGGATGCGCTCCTGCAAGGTGAGAGCCGTGGGGATGGCGCGGGGACCGCCCGGGGGACACCGGGGACCCACCGCTGCCTTTCCCCGCAGGGTTGGTGGGTGCCTGTGCCGTCTCGGTGCTCTGCAGCCTCCTCAAGGTTTATCTCTACATCCAGTGCCTGAAGTAAGCGCCGGCCCTTCGTGTCACCCCGTGGGGGGCGCTCGGTTTTGGGGGGGCTCGGTTTTGGGGGAGCTCGGTTTTGGGGGTCTGGATTTGGGATCTGCCGCTGAAGGGGTGGCTCTTGGGGTGCAGGGTGAGTGTCCGTGGGGCTGTCAGCCCATTTCGGGTGGCATCCCCCCCGTGCTGTCCCCAGCAGGCCGGAGCGGCGGGCGGACAAGGAGGCGATCGGGGCGCAGCGGGCGCTGCTGGAGCCGCTGCATGTGCTGCTGCTGACGGGGGTCCTGGCCATGGTGGGTGCCCGTGTGGCAGCGCTGGTGGTGCTGGAGTTCTCCCTGCGCGCAGTGTCCACCGTCCTGTCCCAAGGCAAGGTGAGATGGGCTGGGGGAACTGAGGCACGGGATGGAGGGGCTGCCAGAGGTGGGGGGCCTGGTGTCACTTTGCACATGAGCCCAGGGTGGGGCAAGAGGCCGATGGCCCCAGGGCAGGTCCCTGTGCTGGGCACGGCTGGGGCACCTCCAGTGTGGGGGGCACTGCTGGGACCCTCGGGATAACTGGGACATGGAGGGGCTGGAGCGTGGCCAGGGAAGGGGCTGGAGCAGCAAGAGGGGCTGAGGGAGCTGGGGGGGCTCAGCCTGCAGAGAAGGAGGCTCAGGGGGGACCCTGTGGCTCTGCAGCTCCCTGACAGGAGGGGTGAGCTGTGGGGGTCAGGCTCTGTGCCCAGGGAACAGGGACAGGAGGAGAGGGAACAACCTTGAGCTCTACCAGGGGAGGTTTAGGTTGGATATTGGGGAAAATTCCTCCCTGGAAAGGGTGGATAGGCCCTGGAAAAGGCTTCCCATCAGCAGTGCAGTCCCCGTGCCCGGAGCTGTTCAGCAGGAGTGCAGATGCGGCACTTGGGGACATGAGCGCTCCGGTGCCATGATCCTGGAGCCTCATCCAACCTCACCAACTCCACGATCCCAGGACCGGCTCCCCCACCAACACACCCCTCCTGACAGAGCCATCCCCCCACACAGGGCGCCCACAGCACCCGGCTCTACCTGCTGTGCCAATACTCCCTGGGCTGCGGCGTGTCCTGCGCCCTCACCTTCCTGCTGGAAGGAGCCCCTCACCGGAGCTGTAACCTGGCGCTGGCGGCGGCGCTGGCGGCGCTGCTGGCGCTGCAGTGCCGGCGCCTGGCACGGCACGTCTGTACCCTGTACGAGCTGCACAGCCGGCAGCGCTACTGCGGCCTCTGCATCCTGCTCCTCGCCGACGGGCACCGCGTGCCGCACCTGCTGCGCCGCGCCCTGGCCGTGGCCTTCGCCGTGGCCGGGCTGGCGGCCGTGCAGCTCATCAACCGCGATTTCCTCTCGGCCGCAGAGGCCGCGCGGTTCTGGACGCCGCTCACCGTCTGCTACGCCCTGCTGGTGGTCTACATGCAGGGTGGGAAGGGGC
>VXAU01001437.1:452549-479735 GCA_013399695.1 Formicarius rufipectus | reverse complement strand
GACAAGAGAGTGTCTGTGGAGAAGGGAAGGCAATGTAACACACCAAGAACAGGACAGCAGGTTTAGGATATAGGTAGATATGAAAGGGCCTGCTGGTTTCTTTAGGTTGCAGCTCAGCTTCCCGAGGTGAGATGAGTTCCCAAGTAACTCACCAAGTTACTTGGACAGTACAGCCCTTCATTACTCCCGTTTGCTTGCCCAGCTATTCTTGTACTCTTTTGATACCAAGTGTTATCAATTTAATCTAATCTCATCTGATCAATCAAAATAAAGTCCTGAGCCTGGAGCAAGGGCTACATGTTAATTTGCACTTGAGCATCACTTTCTGTAATGCAATTATGCTGGTATTGTCTAGTGGGCAGCTCTAGTGACAGATGCAAAGGAACCCTGCTAGCCTGTGATAGCCAGCTTCTGCATTGCCAACAGCATGCAAACTAGCTAGCTTGAAAGCAAAGCTCATGCAAAGTGTAGTGAGAGCCAGACACTGTCAAGGGCAGCAGAGAGCTGATGATAGCAACACATGGTCCTGTGCTCTGTTTTGCCCACAGCAGCCCCCTGGAAAGCTGAGATCACTGCTGCTGATGCCAGGAGAAAAGGCGAGGTATGTGGCAGGCAAGTATCTGCAACAGAAAGGTTTCCTTTATAACCATCCCTTCTTTGAGTCCTTTGTTTGGGCACCTTAAGCATTGCACAAATAGACGTTGTAGGCAGGGTATATACTACTAAAAAGTGCCAAACAGTTTTGGATATATTGTTTATGAGTTCTATACCTGGTAAAGCTAGAGTTAAGGAACTGCTGCTAATCTTAACATCAGTGTGCTCATCATGAGGTCTCTGGAGCCCAGACAAAGGTCTCACACGAGGCCAAGTGCTGGCTCTTGTTGCGACCTGGAGTTGATCCTTGGTGTGGCTGACTTGCCACAGTCCAACCCTTTGTAATATTTTCTGGTTTTCATGATAATGTTTTTCCTCTCTGAACTTGAAGACCCCTGTCTCAACAATCCAGTCTGTTCAGTTTTATTTTTTATCTCATGTGACTCTGCTGTACAGACTGTTTCACAGCTCTTCTGCACTTCACAATTTCTTTAGCAGCATAAGCCAAAGTTATAAAGCCAGGACATATTAGACCTGAGCTGAACCATGGGGAGGGAGGAGGTGTTAAAAGGGGTCCACAGAGAAAGTGGGTTACAGATACTCAACTGTACCAGATCAAAAATTGACCCTGGACCAGAGACACTGAACCTTTTACTGCTCTCTCTCCCTTCAATGTCCTCTTCCCTCCAAGGCCCTCTAATGACAATAGTGGCAAGATGGTATCATGAAACAGACAGCAAAATCCATTTTTACCACTGAAAATCCATTAACTGCTGTGTGTAGAGCTTGACCAGAAGAGCTGAAGTCACTAGCAAGGCAGGATGGTCAATGTGCCCTATGACAGCATTCAGGAAACTTAGAGATGATTTCTTGTTGGATGCCCAAGATTATGTGGGGATGATATGAAAATAATCAGTCTTCTCTTTTTCTCCTGGTATCTCTGAAATCTACCTCCTGCAAAGAGTCCTTTCATCAAAGGTTCTCCAGCTGAGCAGAATAGTCCAAATGTTCTTTCCTTTTCTTAGGGAACTGCCTGCCTGGTATGGGAGGATCGCCATCTCTGCTAACATGTCGGTTAAGCATAAGGTCGTATCAGTGAATAGAGAGACCAGAATTCCCTCTGCAAGACTGGAAAAAAAAACAAGGAAGGGCAAAATCTTTCTTTGAAATTGTCTTCTGAGAGTCTGTGTTACAGGAAGCCAGAATCCAATTTGCTAACCTCTAATGTTAGGTGTGCTAAATGGTATTGTAGATAAACATGATTTTTTGCATGAACTAGATTTAAATATAATAATAACTTTTTCTTCAAGGCAGAAACTGATTATTGAAAGAATGAAGGAAAAAGGCCTTTGCCTCAGTCCATGAGTTGCATAATGCTGTTAGCTAAATATAATTAATGTAGTCTTTGAAGCACCAGATGCTAGTTGCTTCAAGAGATAGAGAATAAAAATCCATGACTATTTGCCTAAACTTTTTTGTTTGTTTGTTTGGTAGTTGAGTTCAGAACAGTTTTCTTTGGTGGTTATTTACCTGAGGAGATAAAAAATGTCAAAATGCTTGTATTAATCTAGCAGAGTAGAGACATTTGGGCTTCACTTTACAGTCACTGAAGATTAGGGAAAATTTGCCAATTACTCTAATGGCAACAGAATAAGACATTTAATTGGAAAGATGGAAGCCACAATAAGAATACCCTAGTACAATTCACTGCAAATTCTCTCGTGTTTTAGAAATAATCTGATCCAGAATTGGAAGAGGCTATCCAAATTCAAAATCTCTATATAACAAGCTTCTTCTCCTTTATTTATTTCCTCAAACATTTAATTCAGTGCAAAAGCATTCTTCAGCATAAGTGAATGCAAGGATTTATTTCATACCTTATCTAGTAGTTGAAAATCCCAGCCAAACATTGCAAATTTTGCTAGTTTAAGGCTGAAGTTAACATCAGCCCCAGCCAAAGACTTTATACCTTTCCTTCTATTAATATAATTAAAAAAAAATAAAAATAATGGTGGGGGGGGCAGGTGGGATAAACTTGACGAAGTATAATAGGCATAAATTTTCTTGTTACAACAAGAACAAAGGTATGAAAACAACAGATAGCAGAACTACTTTATGGCTGCGAGGTTACAGTGAGATGTGGAGTTCCTGGTCCTTCACATTTCACCTCCTTTACACCTGGGGTTTGTCTGGATTGGATTGCTCACATTTTGTATACTTTGTGGATTTTGCAACAATCTAATTTGTCTCTTCCCTTTCCCTAAGCTGCAATGTCAAAATTATTTAGATGAGAACATAAGGAGCAAAAATGTTGGGTTCAAATGAATTTTGGCACCCTTTCACAATTTGTTTATGGGAAGGAATAACTCATTCTCAGCACTTGGGAATTTAAAAATTGCATATGCACACCATTAGTATCTGACAAATACAAGATAGCTGAACTAAAGATATTTTTATGCTCTAGCAAGCTCAAAAGTTAGTGGTATGAAAAGTATATTCAACTCTGTTAAATCCAGCCTTCTCACCCCCATTGCTGACACCCCAACTTAATTCTACCAACAATACTACATATCTCCCAGAAACCAGCTGCTATCCAGGAATATTTTCTGGACTATTACAGCCATATGTGCAGGTGTTGCATGGCATTTTAGTAGGGCAAAGGAAAACTTCACCAATGACCCATGCACTTTTGTTTTTCCAGCCTTTTTGCATAGGGTAGGCCAGGGACAACACTGACACCTTCTGATAAGACCTGGGTACGTTCATTCCCTTGCTATTGCAGAGAAATAAGCAGGATGCTCTCTGCATCTGCAGGAGTGGGTGGTTCTCAAATCTATTTCTATTCTATTTCTGTAGTTTCAGGCATCTCCCCAAGTCCTTTCAAGCATTGCATCTTTTCGGTATTCAGCTTGATGCAAGTTTCAGCTAAAAAGAGACAGCAGACAAGGAAAACAGGGAGATGAGGGCTGGCAAAGACCTCCACTGGTAGAATCTGTAAGAATAAACACAACTGTGTTGTTTTTGTGGTGAGGTCTCTCAATTTTTAGAAGTTCAGTTGTGAAATAATGCAAAATGTAGGAAGAAGATGCAGAAAGTCATCAGGTCATTGATCACTGCAGCAATAGCCTTAGTCTTATTTTTCTTAGAGAATCATTTATAGAGAGACACAGATTTAACTGTAGAGAGAGATGCATAAGGTGGCTAAAGGTGCAGATAATAAATACAGGAGGCCACAGAGCAAGTGGTTTACAAAGTCTTTGGATAAGTGACGAAAGTTTTGCTTTTTTGCAATTTGAGTTTTATCACATTGCTTATGGGGGAAACCCAAAATAGAATCTAGAATCTAAAAAAACTACATTCACTGTTGTAAGTGTAATGGGATTCTGTTTGCCCCTGGAAATCTGGGTAAAATGCAATGCACTGATTTTCCACTTATATTACCATAGTCACAAAATCCACTTAGTGCTACTGACAACAATTTGAACCTCTTGTTTTTGTTTTGTCCAAACAAAGTGCACTTCTGCAATCAATGTATGATAAGAGAATACATTATAAATTGTAGTAAGAACAAGTAACTGGTAGGTGGATTAAGAGTAAATGGCACTTGATATGCTTAGATCAATATCTTGCCCTTGTTCTCCTTAAACACATAGATCACAAGAGGTCAGGCTACATACAGAACTTGGATACCTGTCAGAATAGTTTCCCCTCAGAAACTGTCTATTTTGGAGGTGGAGAATCAAGGAAAGTGTTAAGGGATGCTGTTCTTTCAGCCAATGCACCAGAGATGCTTTCCAAAGGAAAGTATAGGACAGGATGATACATGTTGCATTTCAACCTGCCATTGTGTCAAGGCTCAGCTGCAAAATATATATATATGTGTATATATATATATATATATGTGTGTGTGTATATATATATATGTGTGTGTGTGTGTGTATAGGTATGTATATATGTGCGTGTGTGGGTATATATATATATATATATGCACGGTGTATATGGCAGCTGCAAAACAATTCCTTCTACCCCGATAAGAAATTAATAACTTTATATTTAGGTAACATAATTTCTAGGCTGAGGCCCTTGCAATTTTGTTTCTAGCCCTTATGGGGATCGAGAGTCCCAGAGGAGGGTTTTTAATAACAGCAGATACCTCTTTCTTCAGCTAAGTAGCCATAGCATTCATGAGAACTATTTCAGTTAACTGATGGGGTCTAAGTTTCTTTTCTAGAGAGTGTTTGTCTTTAACATCCTAAATCCAGAGCCACAGAATCATTGAATCATAGAATATCTTGAGCCAGAATGGACCCACTAGGATCATCAAAGTCAAGCTCCTGGACCCACACAGAACAGACTCAAAAATAGCACCATGTGTCTGCAAGTCCAAACACTTCTTGAACTCTGTCAGGCTTGTATCTGTGACCACTTCTCTGGGGAGCCTGTTCCAGTGCCCAGTTACCCTCTGAGTGAAGAACCTCCTTCTATTATCCAACTTAAACCTCCCCTCATACAACTTCAGGCCATTCCCTTGGGTCCTGTCACTGGTCACCAGAGAGAAGAGATCAGTGCCTGCCACTTTGCATACTATCATGAGGAAGTTATAGACTGCAATGAGATCTCCTCTCAGTCTCCTCTTCTCCAGGCTGAACAGGCCAAGTGATCTGAGCTGCTTCTCATACAGCTTCCCCTGAAGGCCCTTCACTGTCTTCATAGCCCTGCCTTGGATGCTCTCTAACAGCTTTATCTCTTTCTTCTATTTTGGCATCCAAAACTAAGCAATATTCCAGGTGAGGCTGCCCCAGTGCAGAGCAGGCAATCCACTCCCTTGACCAGCTGGTGATGCTTTGTCTGATGCCCACCAGGACACGATTGGCCCTCCTGGCTGCCAGGGCACTGCTGACTAGCATTCAACTTGCCATCAATCAGGACCCTAAGATCCTTTTCCACAGGGCCACTCTCCAGCCTCTCATTCCACAGTCTGTTTGGACATCCAGAATTGTCCTATCTTCGGTGCAGGATCTGGCATTTGTCTTTGTTAAAATTCTTATGGTTGGTAATTACTCAGCCCTCTAATTTTTCTTGGTCTCTGCCTTTGAGGGAGTCAACAGCTCCTTCCAGGTTTGTATCATCTGAAAACTTGCTTAGTGTCCCTTCCAGTCCTGCATCCAAGTAATTTATAAAGATGTCGAAGAGCACTGGGCCTAAGGTGGACCTGTCTCAGGCAAGATGTAACCCAATTTGCACCCAACTCATAAGCCAGTTGCTCACCCATCACATTAACTTGTGAATCTATTGACATCTCACAATTTGTGAGTGTATTGACATCTTTAGGTGTACTTGTTAGAACTGCAAATTTCTGTGTCATCCTTAATCTGCCTGAAAGGATGAAGATCAAAATTCATTGATATTAATAATCATAACAAAATATTAGTAGTTTGATTATTTGCCATCAATATGGGTATAATGATCCTTGTATATTCCTTCCAACTCAGCATGTTGTGTGAATCAGTGATTTTTATTTTTTCTCACGTTTTGTGAAGTAACAGGGCAATTTAAGAAAAGGGACAGACAATACTAAATGGAGAGTAACCAGATGCATTGCTCCCTGGAGTTTTAGGAAACACATCCTGAATATGAATTGCAAATATTTACTCCTAGTTTCAGGTTTTCATTGAAACTTTGTAGAAGTGGGACTGGTGAGCCATGAAATGAGCCACTATTCCTGTCTAAGTATTACACAATCTGTAATAGTCAACACTATCAGCACTAAAGTCCTGCATCTCTAGAGTTTGCAGTGGCAGATTTCTTTGAGGTTCAAGAAGAGGAAGTTTCCTACTTGCTGCTTCAGTGCTTGCCTTCTGCAACTCTAGGGAAAAAAAAAAAAAAAAAAAAAAAAGGATGAATTATTGCTCTGTTTCTTTTCTTTGGCCATTTCACTACTGTTCTAGGCTTCCTTCTTCTTTCCCCTTTCCCAAGACCCTTTCAACTATGTCTTTCATGGAACCATCACAGATTACTCCTTAGCAGAAAAGTTTGTATTACCTCTAATTAAGACACCAGAATAAACTGAAGACCTAGACAAGAGCTTCCTAAGCATCACACTGCCAGGCAATAAAGGAGAATCACATTCCCCTCTTGTTATTAAAACAACAACAGCAATAGAAAATGAAAAAGAAACCAAAACCCCAAGGAAAAAAAGCAAATAAACAAGCAAAAGAAAAAGAGATGTTTCTTTTTTCTTTTTTAAGTCAAATTTAAAAATGGCACTTGATTAGCTAGGTGGAAAATTAAAATCAAGATATAGAAACTCTGCCAGTTCATGTTTAGCTATCTTAGGTGTTAGGGGTTTTTTTGGGTTTTTTTTGGGTTTTTTTACATCATTCATTTCTAGAATTATTTCTCATATTTAATTGGTACTGAAATACTGATTTTACTCTGCTTGTGACATGGTGACTCCAGTATTGCCTAGAATTATGAAAGAAGGATCCTTCTAAAGAACAGTTTGAGTCAAACTCCATCTGTTCTGCCTTGCTGAAGACTGCCTCAGCAATATCTCTCCAAACTGCAGTAACAGCAGCAGGGCATACATTCTGGTATTTGCAAATTGTCTCTGTGAAAAAGATCATTAATGCTCATTTCGGGAATTTCAGAGCAAAGCCATTTGACAGGGTACGTATTGGAAATCTACAAAATGGTCCTGAATTGGGCAGAAGTCTACATCCGGTAACAGTTCTAATACAGGGAGCTTACTTTTTATATGTGTATTCTGCCTTTGTTTGGCTTTCATTGTTTCCTATACAACTTTTATATGATATAAGCCTGAATATAAAAAATAATCTTGGTCATTTTAGTGGTAGTTTTTTATTGCACATTTGCATCACTGAATCCTACAATTACTACAGCTGTATACAATTTCAACAACAACTTTTTTTTTTTTTCCCACAAATTACATAATTTCCTTGTTCTTCTAAGGAATACAGTACCTTATTCTCCTAATGAATCATATATACCAGAAACATGCAGAAAACAGTACTAATTTCTCTATGATTTTCCACATAGTCCATTTCATGTAATTGATTAGGAGTCAGTTTATTCTCTGATGGAAACTTGCATTTTTAGGACACAAGAAAACAATTGCAGAAAAGAACTAAGTGTTAAAATTAAAACAAACAAACAAAATTAAAATGTCCAGAACATCATAGCAACCCCATAAAAATTCCTTATCTATATAAATATAGATGATTTCTCAAATCGTTTATATTGAGACTATTTCCCACATTATCAATTATTTAGTTTTTCGGCTTACAAAATACTTTTGTTGCTATGAATTAATCCAAAGTGAAAAACAAGTAAGCATCCAGCATTAACAGGAGTAAATCTTTAAATCAAAGCACCCAACATAACACTCTTTGAAAAATCCAGCTTTTTTTCTTTCCGACAGTTAGAATGACAATGGCTATGATCCAGAGATGCCTGCCTGTGATGTCTGGAGATTAATCTCATACAGTAATGAAAGATGGCAAAGGTAAAACTTAAGGAAAAAATACAGAAAAGACTATCACCAGGAGAAAGTTCAAAGTATTGTGTTGAACAACACACAGCAAAAGTTGCCAGTCAGCAGAGCACTAGCAAGATGCACACAACTCTTGGATTGGGCAAGAATCCAGTGGGCCAGAACACAATGACCTTTGCTGGGGTTACAGTAAAATTGGAGTGATGGCAGTATGACATAGCTGAGTCAATATTGGGATAGAATTCGCTATGTAGCATATAGCAGAGCCTTTCCATTCAGCTTCCAACACTTTACATTTCTCAGAAATGCAATGACATTTGTATGTGACACAGAAGAATTCAGCATCCAGTAGTCTGCCATTGTAGAATCCCAGGATGGCAGGATAGAGCAATGTCCCTTCTAAGGTCATATATTTCTCATTTGCCTTTTAATGTTCATAAATGCTTTCATACATTTCTGACATTGACAGAGAAAAACTGCAATCTCAATAAAAGTATTGAACCCTGAAAATTAGACTCAAATTTATGTGGCAGTTTAGAAACACGATGCCTCAGTCCAACAGACACACATTTTGGAGGCACTGGCAAACCATTACCTGATTAGGTTTGTCACGATTACAACACACTGCTGCGCATCTAGCAAGAGCACAAAATGATTCAGTCTCCTCATTTTTCTGATGTATCATATTTTTTCTTTTGTTGCTGTGCCTCCAATATTCTTATAGTATAATATTTCTTAATTTGAATTTATATTCCAGCTCATCAATTCAGTTGTGCAGTGTTATTGTCCTAAGGATTTACAACCAGATCATTGTTTTTAAGCGCTATTCTTCTCTGCTTTCAGTTTTGCTTCAGCTTTCTGCAATCTGAAACTGATATTGCTATTGTGAACATACAAATTGTATCACTCAGTGCAATCCTGTCACAAAGAGCAAGCCCAGTTTTACTCAGTAAATAAATTGCATGTTTCCAGAGGCTCAGATATTTTTCATAATGGAACAAAATTAAATTGGATCAAATCAAATCAGATCAAATAGAACCAGAGGACCACTCTTCTCAGAGGAAGAGGTAGAGTTCTGAAGTATTTTTCTGCCCAGAAAGTAATCCTCACTGAATCCATTCACACCAGGAGTAACATAAAAAGTTTAAAATCCAAATCAAATAAATAGGAGCCTTGACTTTTGACCTTAGTTTTTTGACCATAACAACTCTGTCACTAGCCCAGTTTTACATCCCTCCAAACCTATGCCTACCTTGAAATCAGAACAGGGTGCAGAGGCGTCCCTTCAGGGTTGTTGATGTAGCAACTGCTCACAGGACAAAGGACCTGTTTTTTCACAGTCCATCATCTGGCACAAGCATAGGTGAGGTATGCTGTCTTCTCATCAGGCATTTTCAGAATTATCCATAAGATTTCAAAGCTGGTGGTATCAGAGTACTGATTATGGCTGGGAGAGAGTTAATTTTCTTCGTAGTAGCTTGTCTGGGACTACGTTTGGGATTTGTGTCCAAAATAGTGTTATAAACACAGGGATATTTTAGCTACTGGTGAATGGTGCTTACAGAATATCAAGGACTTTTCTGTGTACAGAATGTCTAAGTTCTTCATTTTGTCCATGACAGGTGTAAGTAGGGACTAGACAGGGTCCTGCAGTTCTCTCCTGTATTTCTTGCAGCAAGAATGCTGCAATACTTTCAATACTTAATTGAAAAGTACATTAAAAATTTGCTGCTCACAGCTAATAAGTAATCTCCAAATGACTATAAAATATCCATACATGTATGATCCTTAAATCTGCTTGCTGTCCTTAGGTCATGTGAAAATAACAAGTTATGTAAAAACACTGTGCTGTAGAGAGACAATGAATACAAACATACACAGATGATGATTTATCCAGGAAGACGAAGTTCTGAAGACAGAATTTTTATTTTAAAGTTGGGGAAAAATATCTCAATTAAATACTATTTTTTGTGGTATTCAAACCAGGCATTATCCTCTTCCTCTTGCCCTAAACCCCATCTCTTCCAACAGTCACATCTGTATTGAGTAGCACCTTTCTTGGCCACCACTGACAAAAGTCCCATATATGCCCACATGCCCACAGGGACATGGCACCAAACTCTTTTCTTTTTTCTTTTTCTTTTTTTTTTTTTTTTTTTTCCCCTAGTGACAGAAAAGAGGAATTGGGAGTAAAGAGAAAGAACCTGTAGCAAGCACTTCGTGGTTCAAGGCTGAAGGAACAGGGAAGGCTACCTGTCATGTAAAGCATCTGCAGCAAATCCCCTGGACAACCCTGAAGCAGCTGTAAGGAGGGAGTTGGCTAGAGATGGGCTTTTAACAGGTGGTTCTGCTGGAGCAAGTTGAGCTTTGGAGATTTAATATCCCACAAGAGATGCAACATGAAAATGAATCCAAGAGTATAAATGATATTAATGAAGTTGAAGGAGAAACAGTCATTTATATATAAGGATGGGATAAATGATGGGGCTTTCATCTGGGTAGCTATGATTAGGTAGATTAGGAAGTACAGCAGTGAAACTGAAATAGAATTGGAACATGAACAAGAATTTTGGCAGAGGAATTGCTGAGAATTTTGGTAGTCTTTTGGGTATGATTGTTAATAGACCTGCAGATGGTAGTGATATAAAGATTATGAAATCAAAGTTGTGTCAGGTGTCAGCTAGATGACAGAGATGT
Organism: Formicarius rufipectus; assembly: GCA_013399695.1. NCBI lineage: Eukaryota > Metazoa > Chordata > Aves > Passeriformes > Formicariidae > Formicarius > Formicarius rufipectus. The sequence continues at coordinate 468,931 of VXAU01001437.1, read as the reverse complement.
ATGTAAGACATGAACTGAGGATACTGGAGCTGTAATTGTCAAATCAAATGTTACACTCCCAAAATATATGGGAATAAAGTTATCATGACCTTTCTGTCATGACATTAGCTCATCTATTATATTCTCATTTCCAGAAAGTAACTGTTTTGTTTTATTTATTCTTCCATGATAAGTCACAAAATGATGGACTACTAATCAAAGAGACTGCTACTTGATCAAGTTTTCTTTGGTATAGTTTTCCTTCTTAGTGCGTCTGAATGTCTTATTAATAGCTTTCAGATTGTTTACATTTAAATTTAACTCAGAATTCATATATTACATTGATATACTAATCAGTTTTTCAGTTTATGTCAATTTAGGAACTTGCTACATCCCTGAATAATCTGTACTCCCATTAAAACTATTTAAACATGACAATATTTTATGATAATTTTAACAAATTAATTGAAAAATGTTACCAATCTCATTTTGAATGGTTGAATTAATTTATCAACATGATTCTATTATTTGTAATCCACTTTTGTTGTAAATATACACAGAAAGCATAGTGGGAAATTGAAACAAAGATCTAGAGTCAAGCTTCATTTACAGCAGTACCTTTGAATGGTCAGTGTTTCACCAGGATGACATGGATGGAATAAGCTCACTTAGGATATTCAGGTTTCGTCCAGTAGCTGAATGCTGTTTGGCTGTGAGTAGACTCAGCTGCAGGACCCCACACTCTTTCAGATTCCCTGGATTCACTGCTCTTAACTTCTGGCTGTGGAGATGAGCACAGGTATTCATAGGTGATGGAGTTACTACAGTAGCAGATTTTGTGGTGCCAGACTGTTGGACATCTAAAACTGGCCATTTTTGTCCTCCAGTTGTTCTATCCTCGGTACACTGGAGTAAGGTGTGTGTTACTTGGGTATGTTGCAGGAAAGTAATATGGCAGTCAAAGCTCACTCTCAATTTATACCTTCAAAGTTAAGGCAGCTACCTTAAAAAGAAAACAACAAACAAACAAACAAAAAAACCACACAAACACAAACCCAAATAGTTTTGTCTTATGGGCAAACAAATTAAACAAACAAAAGAAAAACCTCCATATATACAGATTTTGGAAAGGATCTTTGGGCAAGGAAGTCTTTCCTCTACCTCTTTTCATCTCTACAGTGACGGGCTGACCTTTACTTTGAAAAACCACTCTGCCTTTGAGATGAGATCTTTCCATGCTGCTGGAGTACTTGACTTCCCTGATCTGTTTCATGTAGTGGGTAGTCAAGTACAGCCCTTCCCTATTTTCCCCTCTGTTCTCGTCATTTCTGTGGGCAAGCTGCTTGATGTCTTCAGGCAACTCTTGTTCTTTCTCTTCTATTCCAGCTTCTCAGCTAGTCAGTCATCCTTTTCCTGGCCAGTCAAGCTTCTGTTCCATAATGTCTCAGATGCACTCCAAACACTTCCAAGACATTGGTTATGTAGAATAGTGGAGCCTTGGAAGATTGGATGGGTAGGAAGAAGTAAGAATATTTAGAATTTAAAAAAAAAACCCTAAGTTTAAGCTTAGGCAGATCTGCACCACATCAATCTGTCTGTTACAGAGCAATTGAGTACATGTTTTTATGCAGTCATAAGTAGAGAAGGAAAAGTTAGCAAAAATGTTCTATCACATTATGCAAGCAATTTATTAGCCATGGCTGAATCTCAGGAAAGAACCTGGGAGCCTACCTTATCAGTCCAATCTGATAAGATCTGGTTTTGGATTTGTTTCTGTTCTTGATTTTTCTAAATTTGAAAAGTTTGTTCCTTATGCTTAAATTATCCTATCTAACCCCACTGATCTGGTAAAGCAGAAGAGAACATGTAAGGGCTCATTACAGGAAGCCTTTCCAGTGGCTGCACTAATGTTGTGGTCTGTGGAGTTTAACCTTCTTTCATCTACTTGTTTTTTAAGTCTGATATTTGCAAATATTGTAGAAGAAGGAGTCTGCCTCTGAGTAACTTTCTACTTTATTTTTAGTCTTTCTGAATGAAGTGAGGGTTAGGAAGTGGGAAAGGAATTTACACTGGGGGAATATTTTAGAAATGTCAATAGGCTGTCAGTAAAACACAAGAAACCAAAGCTGTGAGCTACTTAATTCCCTGCCCCTCCTCTGAGCCCTTCTGCACCCCAGTCATCATACACAAAGCTCTCACTTAGAAGAAAAGATTTGTGGCAAAATTCCTACAATTGCTTCAAGGCAATTCCAGAAATATGGATTCCTTGAGGAGAGGAGGTACTCATCAGCCCAGAAATTCAATAAGTAGAGAGTGATGTGAACAAAAAAACCCTCCTGTACTCCGTCGTAGTAATTAAGGGATAATGGGTAATTAATATGTACAGGTATGAACAATACTTGCTATACATGGCCACTGCTTCAAGGTTGTAAGACAGAGATGTAAGCAACCTAACAACCTGCTGGGATTTTTAACAGTTGATTGAAGATTTATTGAACAATCTATTCATAATTTATTAACTCTATACAAACTGTTATGTGTACTCCTAGATTACAAGTCTAATAAAGTTATTATAGAAAAAAAAATCAGAACTTACCTTAAAAAATACGTTGTATAAGTAATACTAATAAAAATTAAAGTTGTTTTGTTTTGAGGGAAGGCAGAGGAAAGAGAGAAAATGTTCTGTTTTGTTGAAGCAATACAATACCTTTACAAAATCCTCTTATTTTAAAATAAGTGTTTGGAATGGGAGTAACATGGTATTCTAAAAAGATTAAGCTTTTAAGGAGGGGTGGGTAGCTCTGGAAGACCTGTTGGAAAGGGGTGGGATGAAGATAACTTGCTGTATGGCATTGAGACAGCATGGTATCATTTCTGCACTTCAGAAGTTTTTCTTTCATTCTAGAAGAGGATGATATGAGCAGCAGTGTCACTCACTATGTCACAAATGTTGTATTAAATATTTGTCTTTAAAATATCTTACTGTAAGATGTCTTTTTTTTTTCTGTTGGCTGACTTACACAAGAGCCAGAAGCAAAGAAATTGTTTTACTGCTCGTCATGACATTTATTGTTATTTGTATATATAAAGAGTGATAACAAAAGGACAGAAAAAATTTTACATGCCTAGACAAGAGAAAAGTCAGATTAATATTATCTGCCACGTGGTTTGTGCCCAAGAAACAGAAAAAGAACTGCAAGAAGAAAGGGACAAATAAGATTTGTTGTGTCAGAAACACAAGTCTGAAATAGATTTATTAGTATTGTTCAGCATATAGACGAGGTGTGACAGTGACAAATGTACTTTCTGAAGGAAATCTAGGGTTTTTGCTGTTGTGGGGTTTCTTTTTGGAATCAGAAGGTACCTTACCTCTGTCCAATCCTAATTATCTTTTAAACCAACCATTTTAAACTATATACTTGAAAGTGACTTTTCTCTGCAATATTATACGGCTGTATGCTTTTAATATTTAATGTGACTACCAAAATATGTTCTTATATTTAAAAAAGATAATTCAACAGCAGTTGAAGAAAAGCCCAAACACGTCTCAGCCGAACCCTCTCTTAGAGCATGTCAGACCAGTCATGCCAGTACCTGTGCATCTGCCATAAGGCATGGCAATTGCAGCACAAAGCCCACTGGGGGCTAATGTGACTATTAGGAGAAATATTTCCAAGCACCAGCTCACCTCAAAAGTACTCAATGCCTTGGAAGTTCTGCCACCACTTTACTGCTCTTCAGCCCTCCATGGTTGCTACTGGCACTGCTGGTCACAGAGAAGATGCCAAGATATTATGCCATGAATGCATGGAATGAAAGAAGAGGTTGGCACCAAAACACGTGTCTTATGCAGGATATAAAATATGTGATGCCTGACTGGTGTGCTGAGGTACCAGTCAAAGAATTGCAGAGGAAGGAAGGGCAGAAGAAGAGCAGAGATGGCATAACCATACTTGTGTCAGCCTTGGGCAAGCAGGGAAAGAGATGAGAAATAAAGCTACTTACCAGGCACCTGAGCTTTCAGTATTACCTTCTGTCATTTAGGCATCTAGTAGCTACTTTATAGTCAAGGAAGATCAATAGCTCCGAAAGCACCTTTGTCCTACCTTTTTCATCTTTCATACCATTAGAAGTTTATTATAGAAATTAGGATCTAATTTCTATAATTAGGTATTTTCTAATTATAATAGTCCAGGGTCACTAGCTTCAGTGTGGACAACTACCTTGCAGACTTTCATGTCTGGAGTACATATTGATCATGCGCAGAGCTGTATCCCTGTTATTTCTCAGTAAATAACTTAAGTGGCAGTCCCAGCAGGTCCTTCTGAATAGAGGGTGCCAGTGAGTCATACAAATCAAATCTGTTTAAATCTGCCTCTGGTTTGTACTTTCAAACAGATATTTTCATTGTTAAATGAAGCTGTTCAATCCGCAGTTTCACAAATTCAGTAGAATGCTTTGAAAAACTGGGGTAAAAATAAAATAATGGAAAGTTAGTTCCATGGTAATCAGTTTGGATTCATACTACCTTCCTTTTTCTCCAGTCTCTTAACTTCCCTTTCTTAGTTTATGTGACTTTTTCTCATATCAGTTAATGAAATGAAGTGGGAATATGCATATAGCACTTGTATCCTATAAATAGTCATTACTATTCTGAATCCTTTCAGTCTCATAGCTGCAATGCAACATGTAGACTTATTTTTTACAGTACATTATTACACTCAGCTGTATCATATAAGAATGCAATTTCAAATGACATCTTAACACTAACCACATACATTATCTCTAAGTTTTCTAAAGAAAATTAATGCATTATTGGAATGAAATGGATCAAAATGTAACTCTGGTGCTCCAAAGCCATATGAGATTTTATCCTGTGACACTGAAGTTAATATGACTGCTTCCATGTACTTAAATCAGAACAAGAGTGGACCTCTGATACTTGGGGCTTTTATAGAAAGAGAGATTAGAATAAGATTAACTAAACTCAAGATAAATAATTAAACCAAAATACAAAGAAAGGTAGAAAAGAGAGAGCCTAAATAAAAATGAACTGTGGAAACAGGATTTACAAAAGCTACAAAAGAAACAAACAAATGAAACAACAAAAAAATAAACTAAAAACATGGGTTTTGGTTTAAATTAAAAAAATAGATTTATAATACGTATTTATTACATAAATAAACTATCAATAGTTTTCTTTTGAAAATCTTTGGTCCAAAAGAAATGAAGTTATAAGTATAAAATTCTTATGCATTCTCATCTCCCCCAATCAGTAACATAAATGAGGACATTCAACAGAGTTATAAAGGACAAGGTCTCATAAACTTTAGCTCATTTATTTCTTTTCTTTTTAGTGTCTTTTTGTTTTGGTTGAATTTTGGTGGCTTTTTTGTTGCTGTGTGGTTTTTTTGTTTGCTTTTGTGTTTTTTGGGGTTTTTTTGGGGTTTTTTTGTTGGGGTTTTTTTTGGTGGTTTTTTTTGTTTTGTTTTGTTTTGTTTTTTTCCTGTTTGGTTGTTTTTTTGTTTGTTGGTTTGGTTTTGTTTGTTTGTGTTTTTGTAGTTTGGTTTTGTGGGTTTTGTTTGTTTTTGTTTTTGTTTTGTTTGGTTTGGGTTTTTTTGTAGTGTGATACCGTAAAGGTTTGGGAAGTGAGCTATTGAGTGTCACGTGGCAAACCGGGCTCAAGGCCCTTCTGTAATCAGTGATTCATTGAATAGACAAAGGAGAAGGTTGTTTCACTGTCCCCTGAACAGAACAGGCTAAGAAAGTCCAGAGTGTGCCATGGCCTGCATTCAGAGCAGAGTTGCACACTGTGAAAGAGCAGAAAACAAGAACTTAAATGACAGGCTCTCTCATAGAAATAGCATGTTCAGATTACCAGTATCATGTCTGCTGTACTTCCTGTTTCTGTCTCTCTCTAACTTTAAAATAACCCCCAAACACTCTAATCCTTAGAGTTTGCACTAAGTCATTTCAGACTGGTTTTTGGTAGATTTTCATTTTTCAGTGAGAAAAAGTTCCTACATGAAAATTTCTGGCCAGTGACAATCTTAGCAGGAAAAGTCTCTTCCTGAAGCTTGTGAGTAAAGATTGGAACAGAGTAATCAGGTGAAGGCAAGAGTTAAGCTTTTTGTTCAGTAGATTTTCTACAAGCTCTTCATGTAAGAAGACACAAATAGGGAACCATGTCTTCCCTCATAGATGTTGTTTTGCTTCTTATTCTTGTGTCCGAGCAAACAAAAACATATATAAACCCTTCTCCCACCACACACACTGTGTTATTTATTAATCTAAACAGAGATAGATATAGTAGCCTGCATGCTTACTATCTATTCATTGGAAAATATTTTTTTTTTATAAGAGGGGATTTAGGACACCTGGTTGTATTGGGTTTCCTTCCTGTATGCGTTAACTCTATCTGCACATTTTTATCACTTTTGTGATCAGTTTTCCTCTCGTCCTCACTCCCTTGGTTTCCAGTTACTATCAGGGTGGAAACCAGTGCTGTACTCTGGTTCTGTACCTCCAACTCCACTGGAAAGTGTTCACTTGACAACCTGGAAGATATCTTGTATTCAATTTCCTATATTTCAACTGTTTGGAAAATAGTCTCTACCAATACATTTTACAAACAGCCATGTATGACACAGAAGTACAGGGATTATGAGTAGATGGACTGAAGGCAGAGTAATAGAAAATTGTGTTTGAAAAGAGGCCAGCAGAACATTTACTGTACAGAAAGATTAGAGAATTTAACTGTTTCTAGACCTCAGAAATTCACCTGGTTTATTCCAGACATCTTTCAGTGAGGAAAACCAACCAACAAGCAAAACAAAAACAAACCCCAAGCTCACAAACAAAACCAAAGAAACCAAACAAAAACACCACAAACTTCTATATACAGCATTTTGTTATTTAACTGTTCTGCCTGCTGTAATTAGTTTCCTAACCCCTAATCATTTTCCAGAATAAGTCTTTGGATTCTTGTTCTAGCTAAACTGAGTATGACAAGATACTTTATCATCATAATCTTGGAAACTAACCTTCCCTGTATTTAAAAATGTAATCTTATGATTTTTTTACTCTAAGCTGAGTAGCTCAGCTCCTTTAGAATTTCCTCAGAATTCGTGTTATTTAGTCCTCTGATCATTCTTCTTGTTTTTCTCCAGCTGGATCGTGTTATGATCTTCTCCCACTGCATTTGTATCAGATCCAAACAAGAGGATTATTCCAAATCTTAAAATATAGGTATTTGTACATACCAGTGTGATATTTGTAAGTTGACTCTATTTTGCCTTGTTGTGGTTTGTTGTCAGGGCTTTTTAAACAAAATCATTATATTTTTATATGTCTTCACTCTGTCATCCACTATACCTCTCAGATTTAAACCAGATGCTCCCCATTCTTTGTCTGTAAATATGATTATTCTTACGTAGTATAAAACTTTACATTTATCTTTATTAAATTACATCTACTTTTTGTAAGCCACCTCTCCAATTTGTCAAAACTGTTTTGACTTCTAATCCTTCTAAGTCCTTCAAAGCACTTGCAACCCTTCCCAGCATGGAATGATTTACAAGTTTTAAAAGTTGCGTTCTATACTCCACTGTCCAAGGTCATTAATTTAAGTTCTGAACTGTAACAGCCCTGGTACATTTGCTTCAGGTGGGGGACATACTCTTGACATGATTCCTTTAACTACATTTTTCCAGTTATCGAATGTTTACCTTTCACCCTTTACCAATTGCCTTCTGTATATCAGGTGGTTGTCCTAGTCTCTACTAAGTCTCACTTTCCTAACGTCTGTCTGGATGAACTATAGTACATCTTCACCAGATAATATTCCTTTTCACTTTTATCATGGCGTAAAATCACTGAATTTTCGGTCTGTGGGTCCTCTCCAGTACTTTTTCTAATTTATAATGTTTACTTTGCAGATAAGAGTAAGGCATGAACTTAAGAGATAACAGTAGATTACAGTAGGTTTTAGTTATTTCTAAGAAAGGATCTTAAAACCAGGAAAATGAGAAGACACTCCAAAGAAGTTAAATGACATCTTCTAACCTTCATGCATAATATCCTGCCAGCATATAAAATTTTTGTCCCATTTTTATCTGTCACTCTTCCTGACATATTTTTCCCCATATGCTCATGAAGTACCAATCGCCCCATGGTTCCTAGTATAATATTATCATTAGCAATAAATATTAAAAAAAAATAATGTGATAGATTCATTAATTTATTTTCTGCATGATACCAATAGTTTGTAGTGCTTGGTATATACAGTCAGGTGAATTCTTCATTTTGACAGTGTCTTTTTTTCATATCTTAGTTCACAACATTTTATTTGTACAGAGAAAGAAAGAGAGATTTTTCATCTGGAAAACAAAACAAAAAAAATCAAATACAACCAACTCTGGAACTGAATATTCTTGTCTGTTCTGTTTGTGATCCATTGTGTCATGAGCATGTCAGATAACAGAATATTTCAGGGTTTTTGTTAGGAGTCATTCTTTTAAAGTATTTGAGTTTGAGTCTGTTTTCATCCCACATATATATTTCAAACAGAAAATAATAAATAACACTTCATATCGTAAAAGCACCATTATGTACAAATGGAGAAATCAAACTGAAACAGATGGATATATCAGACATGAGATTCTGATGAGTATTTGTGTCTTACTCCATATTTTTTGCAGTAAATCAATCACTTTTGACAATAAGTAGGTAGTTGGTCACTGAAAATTGTGGACAAATAATTTTCAAAACACATTCAGTTTACAAAGAAGCATAAAGCAGTACAGCTACCAACCAGTATAAATTCAGGGTGTTTTTTGCTACCTCTCCCTTCCCTCTCTGGTATTCTCAACAGTCACTTAATTGTCACATTATAAATTAAGCTGAAGGCACTTCTCTGCAGAAAAGTGTTTTTCTCTCTATTCATATAGCAAAATTGACACGATGGAGTCAGAACCTAAAATGGAGCCAGCTAGGAATCAGTACTAGTGAAATAACCATATGAATAACAATTATAATATTTTTACTCATTAGTGCTATTAGAAGATAGGTATATTGCACACTCAAGGTTTAAGACGGGAGAAATTCTGTGCCAAATAAGACTTTCAATAAAGAATGACCCAAATTCAGTGATGAGTCACATGCGGTTATACCAGAATCCAGAAAGTCTGATGGGCTTTAGGTTTGACACATGGCTCAGTTTGCATTAGCTAATATCACTGCTTAATATAAATCTCCATCTATTTCTTATACACTGATGGCATTGAATACTAATTATGACTTCTTTTTTATGGAACCCTTATGTTATGTAAAAGAACTTAGGCTTCAGTTTGTATTTTGAAATTATCACTTTCTCACTGCATCTCAGACTATTTATTTGTACATAAGAACAAGCTTGCTAAAAGAGTTGGATGAGTGGAAGACTGTAAAATATGTCTCGTTCTGAAACACTTCTGTTATCTATAGAAGCTGGACTGATAGAAAGATTCTCTGTTAAACTTTGAATGAATTCACTGACATTATTCTTATCTATCTAAACAAGATAACTGTTTCCAGCTTTTGCACAGAAATAGCTACTACAGTTTTTCTTGCCAGTAAAGTTTCCTCATTGCAGTAGTGAAAGTGGTGAATGGCTTTTTTGAACACGTCTGTCCACACACCCAGAATACTTCTGCCTCTCTATCTAGTGACACCAATTTTCATGGTGATGTGATTTCAAACCTCGTAAATACAGCCAGAAAGGACGCTTCTTTTATCACTGCATGGTATAGTATATTATATGCCTGTCCACATAGTTTAACAACTTTCCAGTTCACTGCTAGCTTTCTTGTCGTTCTTTACCGGGTATCACCCCAAAATTGCTGTGGTAATTGTGAGTATTGTTATAATTAACAGTCCAGCTAGGTGCTTCTTAAGCTTCCAAAAGATAAAACACCAAATTAAAATGCTTTGGTTTCATCCCTGCCCCTCCAAATAGTCCTGCTGTGACAGCTAAGGCAAGCAATACATGAATAATCCACTACTGTAATGTACAATGCTAAAATGTAATATAACATTTTGTAGAGATTGTATATTCTGCATTGAAAGGTCTTCCATGTGACAGCTCTTTGTTTGCAGTATGTAACCTCCTCTGTAAAATGCTGGTTTTGAAGAACCATTGTATAACATGTCTTTCAGTTCACAAAGAGGGATAGCACAGGCCACAGGGAGCTGCAACCCACTCCTGTATTTTATGAAAGCAATTTCATTACTGTTATGTATGTCACAACGTGGTGTTCAAATACTGAAAATGTGAAAGCTATCCCTATTTTGCTCAACCTATCAATCTGAAATTTCAGAAGATGTTAAAAACTTCCTCAAGGTGACTGTGTTTTGAACATTTGATTTTCCCATTGTCTCAGTGAAAGTGAAAATAAGAGCTCTTTAATAATTCCTAAGAAATGCTGCTTGTTCATAAGAAATCCAAAGTTTTAGCTTCTTTGGTGGATCAGTGTGCATACTGTTTTCTCTTATGTGAAATGAGAAGTATTATTTGCACTAGTTCATATCTGTCAGTTTTAAAAATACTATATTTATATCTCATTATAATCCATTTTTCAGCTTGCAGGCCCTGCATACCCTGGGAATGTAAAAAATCCACATAATGTCTCTGAATGCTGGATTTTGCATTTTTATATCTGGAGTAGTGAGAAAAGTGTACAACCACAAGTATTATGGCAAGAAAACTCCCTGTTGACTGCATAGCTGCAGGGGTCAGCTCAGAAGAATACATTTCCCCCAAATGTATGGCATAAATTAAACTCAGCAAATTACTTCTGTGTCTGCTTTTCTATTTGTTTGTGTTTAGGTGTTTGCCGTTTTTTGGGGTTTTTGTTTGTTGTTTGTTTTGTTTTGTTGTTTATTTGTTTGTTTTTGTTGTGTTTTTTTTTTTTTTTCCCTTTTCCCATAGAGAAGTGAAATGTACTTATCTAAAATACCAAGGTTTGGCTGAATCACAAGCCCCATGGCAGAAGTTGAACCACTGCCAATGGGTCTTGCACATCCCAGGATCCAAGCTTCGTGAAAGAGGAAAGATTAGAAGAAATGCTCAGACTGAAGGCTGATAGCAGTGTCTCAATTACAGTTCTGTATTCATTCATAGTTTTCTCATATTTTGATGCTCCAAAAGGAAGAAAGATGAGAGTTGAAAAGGTTTTTTTCTTCTAGGAATCCAGGATATTTGTTTGGTACTCTCTGATCTGCTTTCATATGGCTGAGAAGGCACACTATTTTAATACTGAAATCATTCCCATAGTGACAAATGAAACAAGGGTAAATATCTTTGTCAAGAGGTAAGAATGTGATTTTCTGGCAAAGTTCTTACTAATACATGCCTTAAATAGGACTACAAATTAAGTTTACATTCATAAGTCCTATTGGTTAAAATAGGATTAAACATCTGTATAAGCCATTTAAAGTCACTAAATGTTCTGTATCTATACTACAAGAAAGCAGAAATAATTACACTTGCATGAGGGGATGGGGAGGGATCAATACAATGCCGTAACATAGCAAAGAATTTAGAAAAGCCTATGCTTTGAGCAGTGGAGATGATGAATCACTGAACGATGAATCACTGCTCATATGAAAGGATGGCTTCTCTTTTGAGTGGGTCAAGTGTGGATGCAGTTTCAGAAACTGTTTGCAATGCAACATAAATCCAACTTAATGATCTCAGCACTGGGGTAACTGGATTAAATTCCAGGGCTAGCAACAGAGCAAATGTCTGACCAGGTGAAGAATTGATGCTTTCCAGACTGAGAATCTAAAAATTTAAGAAATCCACAAGTCACATACTCTCATAGGAAAAGAATACCATTTTCCCAGAATGTGCACATGTATCTACAAGTTATCCCCACAAGATAAATGGCTAAAGGTTCCTGCTTCATTTCATTTACAGTCAAATATGTTGTGGGTCAAAAGCCCATTCAGAAATGAGCATTCTCAAATAAGTTGTGCTATGTGTCTGGTAGATGAATATTTTAAGTGCATGCAAACAGTAAGGGACAAATTGTGATCCATAATTCGTCCTACTGAAGATAAGGCAAAGTGGCAGCAGATTTTCTACTTATAGTGCTAAAGACTATTGCAAGTGCAAGTGCAGCTATTCATTTGACTAGAAAGATGGTTTAAGCTTTATGTTATGTACAACTTGCGCAGAAGTCCAAGACTGTATAAATTTAACAGCTATGATTATATAATGTGAGGGTTAGACAGTGAAATACATTAATGTTTTACACACCAAATGGTTATAGCTCTGAAAAACAAGTCTTATTGTGAAAAGCTATGAAGTAAGGGGAAAAAAATACATATATTGAGATTTTTATGAAGCAGGCAGTGTTTTAAGATATTTAATACAAACACGCAGCAATGTATTTTGAAGTGTCTCAGACATCTCAAAACTTTCTGTGCTGCCAGCTGTTTTTAGAACACTGCAAACCTATGGAATGTAAAAAGCTTTTTTTATAAATAACTCTAAATCTAAAAACCCACCCATTTTTCTATTCAAAAACTATTTTTCAGTCTTAAAGATTAGTCACAAATGAAAAGGAGTGTAAGTCTTCAATTCCTCTCACAGAGTGTATTTCACATCACTTACCCATACACATTTCTGAAGAGAATCTGTGTGACAAACTCTTATCCTGTGAGACTGTCAATTCTAATCTACCATCTGATATACATACATACTTTATAAAGAGAGATTCAGAAACATTTATTTTATTTTTAACTTTGGAATTGAACTGAAGCTTAGAGAAACTTAAATTTCTGAGTCCTATGCAGGGTCAAGAGTTGGACTCGATGATCCTTGTGGGTTCCTCCCAACTTGGCATATTCTGTGATTCTGTGATGCTGTTTCTCAGCCCCAAGATTATGGCTCCACAATTCTAACTACCAGTTCTTTAAAAGAGGAGACCATACAGTTTGCAAAACAAGGAATGGTAATGTAATATTCATTTTTCACCATACAGCAGGTATCTGTGCTGTATACAATTTTAGTTAAATTTGGAGACAAAGAAAAAGTAAACAAACCTTGATATCTCCTAAGGGTCCTTACGTCCATTTCACAGTTCATGAGGCAGAAATTCACCAATAATGATATTCAACTTCTGTAGACTTTTGGAGTCAATTTGTGCCATGCTAAAGTCACCCTTGAACCTTAATTGTAGATTAGATAAAATTGCATGAGCATTTCCATAAGTATTCTCTGAATGCTTCCATATTCTCATTTTAGAAAAAGCAGATTTCTCTTAAGTTTGAGGCTCATAAAATATTCTATTTTTTGTTTTGACATTCAGTGCATGTTCTTGAATGTGAAATTAGCAACTGAGTAAAACATACCAACAAAAGAAGACTATTTTCAAAAAGCAAATATCCTTATTTTTATTCCTGGCTATTTTCACTGGAACTCCGATGGAAAGAAGAATGAACTTCAGTCAGGGATAGTAATTCTTTCAGCATTTCAGAACCACTGTCCACAATGGACTTGACCTGGGGAGGTGGTTAAAAAATAAGTAAAGATAGGTCTTAACATGTTTCCTGCCCAATTGTAGCAGAATTTGAAAATCAGTGGAAGAGCAAGTCACTTACAGATAAGATCAGTTTTCAATATGCAAAGGCAGTTTTGGAGAATGGTTCTCAGTTTTTAGTTTTATGGAAAAGCTTGTATGTCCTGAGGAATAGACTCCAGACTCCAGAGTTTTGCACAGGTAACCATTGCTTCCATGTGTCTCCATGCCATCTCTCCTAGCACCTTTGGATTTACAAGCATAGAGGTAGAAGTACCTAGTTGTTACCTGGAGCAGAATGATGGGCACAATAAAATGATAGCAGAAGGGCTGTCTAACTTCTTCATCCCTAGTTGGCATAGGAGGCAGGACTGAGGATCTAGCAATGGGCACACAAAACGTCCCCTTTCAGGTCTAGGCACTCCATCAAGTCCCCTTCAGGAATAATATAGAAGTGATGGGAAGGGATACTCGGTGCATGTGTGATGGTCAGTAAATCATCCCCTCTAAAAGTGAATTTGTTTTGTCCCTCCTCTTTTCTTCTCTTGCATTTTGAACTGTGTGAATCCTTTTTTTAATGAGCTCCTAGTCTAGCTGTGAAGTATGTAAATCATTGCAGCCACACTTGGGTTTTGGATGAAGACCTGAACATATAGAGACAATGAAACACAGAGCTCAAGCAGAGGAGGAGGAAATACACTGTTTGGAGAGTGTGGGAGATTGAATATGAGGCAGCATCTCTCCTGGGAAGGGGAGTGGGACAGTTAGCACTGCTGTTCTGTGGGCAGTTGGCATGGGCTCTGCTTCTCTCTCCAGTTTTAGAGATGCCTTTTCCTACCTCGCTGAAGCAGGCAAGATATCTGCTGACACAAACAATTGGTGATAGCAGAGAGGAAGAAAAAGGGAGATGATGCCACTGTTGACAGCAAATTAGAGTGCTTGGCACTGCCTTTCAAGAATTGCCACTGATCCCTAAAGCAAGGATTGTGCAACAACACTGAGCCAGATAGTTTGGTCAACGATCAGAGGGAGCCTGAGCCAGCTCTGATCACTCCTATCAACAACTAGCAGTGATGCAAAATGGCCTCAGTGACTGCAGATAGCGTATTGGTGAGCACCAAAACCCAGCCAAAAAGAAATTAAAAATCTGACTCAGGAATGGGCTCAGATAAGGCACTAAAAAAAAAGCCCATAGGAGCCAAGTATTAACCCTTCCATACACTGAACAAGGGAAAGTTCTCATGTAGACTAAAGCATATATTTGATAATGTAGATCAAAGCATGATCATGCAGCTGAAGAATATCAGCAGAGGCAGGGAAGAAAAGGTTATTCTAAGGCATGAAAAGGAGATTTTTGACATTTTGCTTCTTTGGGGAGATTGATTTTGGAAACAATAATGTTCTTAGAATGCAATTGTTCTTAGCAGTGTTGTATGAAAATAAAATATGAGATTGTGTGAAACACTACCTTGTTAATGAATATTTGCTCATAGCAAGTACTTAGCTCAGTGACCCATTTTCTCATTAATTTCTCAACAGATTCAGCAACTACATCCATGCTAGTGTTATTTATTGTAGTGAGAAGTCTTATTGTGCAGGACCTTTTTGCAGGGCAATTTTGATAAGAGATGTTATTTGATACCATTAAATTACTTTAACTCTCAGCATAGCAGGAACTCTTCATATCTTGTGGAACTGCTACTATATTTTGTATGGCTTTATCTTCTGAATAAAATGCCCATCAAATGGATACGATTTCATCTACGTTTCAGACTATGACTGGGTATGTACATCCATACCTGAATAAGTTCTATTTGGTGCAGCATTCTATACCTAGTATTATGATATTCTGATGACAACATGTAACCACCACAACCCAGAACTCTAGCCCTGTTCGAGTGACAGTTTGACCAGGGGGCAGGTTGGCCCCCAGGTTCATTCCATAAACCCCCCAATCAAAACAGGTGTATTTAATTAATCATCTCTATTTCAACGGTGTCAATTTTGCCTGTCTTTTTGTGCTGTACTAATAAAAGAAAACTGTTGATCTGTAGTTTACTTAATAAAAAAAAAAAAAAAAAAAGAAACAGTGTGTGTCTGACTAATTTCCCTCTGCTTCTTATTTTCTGCTTTGTGTTTTCCACTGCTTTTCTCATCATGCTGGTCCCCAGGGTGAAACTGCTTGTAGCCAAAGCACTGAACTCATTGCTACAAGGATCAGGAATTGCTCAGTGAATAAACACAAACTGTTGTTCTCACTTTTGTCTCTATTTCTCTTTTATTATAAAACCGTATTTTCATGTGGAAATTCAGCACAGGCACATGTGCAGAGATGAGATCAAATTCAATTTGTTTTTGTAGCATTCTGCATAGAACATTTGAATATCAAGGATTTGTTTGAATGCTGACTGTTTAAATATAGTCAATAAATGTGCAGCATTTCAGAACACTTCTGATCTATCTAAGGGCATGTGTAAACCTACTACTGAATTACCATTTCTTCAGCTGCAGATTTTGAGACAGGCTGCAATTAATTCTTAAGACAACAGATTTATAGGAGAAAACAAAACAAAAACAAAACCCAAGGAATTTTGAAATTAACATAAATACTTCTGACTTTTCACTTATATCTAGTAACACTTCCTAGAAAATGTTCGCAGGTGCAATTTTCAGAAAGTAGTCACAAATGGGTCTATTAAGTGACAAAGTATAATTACTTTAGAACTTTAGGATCTCAAAGACTGCAATTAATTTTCAAGAATTTTATTAAAATTCCTTTAAAATTTTCTTGATTTATATGCTCCATTAGAAGGACAACTAGACTGCTTACTGCCAAAAAAA